>JAOVYW010001872.1:0-15724 GCA_025775045.1 Hiodon tergisus
TAAAGGTCAGAAATATGGACGTCATATCACAGAAAAGCTATTTCAAGATTGTGTTTTTGTTTTTTTTAAATCACAGTCTCCCCACTCTCCCTCTCTCTCTCTCTCCCCACTCTCCCTCTCTCTCTCCCTCTCTCTCTCCTCTCTCCCCACTCTCTCTCTCTCTCTCTCCCAGCGATGAATGGTTAATGTGCCAATTAAAAAACAAGACTGCGCACAGACTTGGAGAGCTGGGCAAGGGTCCAGCCTCCAGCGTTTAATTCCCCCGTCCCCAAGCCTTGCAGACAAGCATGCGTTAGAGAGAGGGATAGGTAGGAGAAAGAAACCACTATAGTCCGGCCCCCTCCCTCTTTGCATCCTCCCCTCCCCGCCCCACACCAAGCAGATGGCAGTTAAAACAAAGCAGCTTGCTATGGCCGAAGCAATTATTTATCTAATTATGATTTACCACTTAAACACATGATCTTTCGGCGATTCGCTGGCGATCAGCACGGCGGCGGTTGTGTGTATCACGGCACGAGCCGAGCCGTTGCACCGGGGTCCAGACGAGCGCCTGCGAGCCACGCTACCCCTCTGTCCTGGGTCCTGGCCTGTCTCTCTCACCATCCCACACGTGTTCGCGGCGCAGAGGAGAGCAGCGGGAGGCGGGAGGGAGTGTGGGGTTTGAAAAGGCCACCGAGGGTACAGCTGACCCGCCTCAGTGAGCCACTAGCAGGGACATCAATTATCCTCCCTTCATCCAGCCAGCCGCTCGGCTGTCAGACGTTCGCGCACAGCCTCGGGGAGAGGGCAAGGCAGCAGAGAGAGAGAGAGTGGGGAGAGGATGAGAAAGAGAGAGGGAGAGAAAGATGAGAGGACGAGAAAGAGAAAGGAAAGAGAGGAGAGAGAGATTGGAGAGAGAGGAGAGAGGATGAGAAAGAGAGGAGAGAGAAAGAGAGAGGAGAGAGAGGGAGAGAGAGGGAGAGAGAGAGAGGAGAGAGAGAGGGAGGAGAGGACGAGAAAGAGAGAGAGAGAGGAGAGAGAGGGAGGAAAGAGGACGAGAGAGAGAGGGAGGGAGGAAAGAGGACGAGAAAGAGAGAGAGAGAGGGAGGAGAGAGGACGGGAAAGAGAGAGAGAGAGACAGTCAGGGTTGAAAACAACAAAAGCGGCCGAGCAGCTGATAAGCCCTTAATGGAGAAGGGCAATGGCAACAAGAGATGTTAAAACGGCACTTCAGGTTCAAGCCCATGCTAATGCCGTAATTGCATTGATTTCCATTTAGCTGGGTCTCTGATGTTATTTTTTAAAATCCCCGTTCCAACTAAACTGGCGAGGTCAGCCCTCCAAGTTCACGTTTTAACTAGCTGTGGCGCTCAGTCCACCCTGATCCCTGGCGAGTGACAGATCAGTCCGACCGCTGACACCCGCCACCCCTTCGATAATGCCCTCGCGCCGACGACAACCGCCTTGCAGCTCCGGTTTAGCGCGGTACCTGGGTTGAAAAGCCTGTTTACACGTGCAGTGCTTTGCTTTGACACTTCTGCACTCGGCAGGGTGACAGCAAAACGTGGGGAAACATGCAAATGATTTACACAGCAATTTTGCTCATTACTGTCTTCCACTCTGTGGCATTTCCTTCCCCGATATTTCCCATCATGCATCTCCCTTTCATTCCTCACAGTAGAGTAAGAGTCAGCTAAGCACTGGAGAAGTAGAACAGGTTCCCTGTTTCGACGGCTGTTTAATATACCTTTCCTCCGATTCAGCACAACATCAGCACACTGTCCTAACTCTACAAACAATTCCCAGGAAACAATCTGCAATATGCCTTATTCAGACTCCCTGTCCGGCCTTGAAAGCTGAAATATATATAAACGTACTTTTTAATGAATTATAAAAGACTAACAGATTTGTCCATGAAGCAACCTGGCGCCTCGCTGTCATTATTCGGCAGACAAAGTGGCACGTTAGTGGGGTTATCACGTTAGTGGTTAGCTTATCGCTGGGCTCCATCTTGTTTCTGCAGTGGAAATGAGCACAGCCCTGTAAAAAGACTGTGCGACTAAAGACCGCACACTGTACAAAAGTCACAAGAGCTCCCCCGTGCCCCGCACCCCCGCAGAAACACTCTGAAGCTTTGTCCCAGGGCTAAGACATTAAAGGCTGATCAAAAAATTCCACAGGCCCCAGTGTGTCCTCCTGCGGTCAGCGTCTGTGTTCGCACCAAGGATACTGACGTTGTGTTCGCTGTGGCCAGGTGGCAGAGTAAAGACAGCCCCAAGCCACTCAACAGGCACATAATTGAAACAAGATGCCCTTTGTGTGTGAGCGAGACGCCCGGTGCATGTGGGTGTCAGAGAAAGTGTCTGTCAGTTTAGGGGAGCTGCACATGTTCTCGGGTGGCGTGTTGTGTGTATTTGTGTGCAAGAATGGATAGTGTGTCTTTTTGTGTGTTTGCCCCGTGATGTCCTCCACCCTTGGAAGTACATTCTTTGAAGCAGAAGAGAGGAATGGTGGGTTGAGCGAGGGTGTGTGTGTGTGTGTGTATGTGTGTGTGTTTGTGTGTGTGTGTGTTTGTGGGAAGGGGAGGGGGGTGGCTGTCACTCCTCTTACAAAAGGACCCTGGGAAGGTGAAATTATTCCTTGATTTCCAGCCTCCATGGTTTCTAATTTACATCTGAAAGGGGACATAATGGTGATGTAGGCCCTTCAAATCTTTTTTTTTAAATATTCACACTTGACTCACTTCAGAGGTGATGAAATTATTTTTAAAAAACGATAGTGTGATCATAGTAATCGTAAAAACCTAGCATGCTATCTAAAAAAAATTTAATAACAAAAACATTAATTGGCATGGAATTGCTGATTAAAACAGCTGTCTCCAAGACGTTTCCAGCTGAGACCAGCCACAATTAAAGGCCCAGAGCTGTTCTCAGATGGTAAAGACCTCAGACAAAGCCAGCCTGGCCCTGTGGAGCGAGGAACTGGTTAAGACAGATATGAACGCATACATAAGGGCAGGGCTGAGAACTTGTGCTTGCAGTAGTGGCAACTACATGTACTGGTACTGGTGCTAGTACTGGTGTCTTGCCCGAGAGCTTGGCGTTTGGCTTGGCGTTTGGCCTGGCGTTACCGCCAATACCCCAGATATCCAGTTCCCAGTCGCGACCAATGCTTTCACCACGCATACCATCACAGGAGGTCATTGTCACCTTATTTGATCATCTTAAATAACCCAGAATTCCTCGACGAAGACATCTCAAAGGGCTACGCTCAGTAAACAAGGTGGAGTTCTACCCAAACATTCTCACATTGCATCTCAGAAGCTTGTGATGCTCCTCGAGAAGGGCTGAAATCGGATGCGGGGAAACTGAAGAGCAAACTTTCACCCTTCTCAGAAGGGAAATCGGACGCACAGACATCAGCAACCGACCCAACAGGAACTCAAACTAGCGTAAAAGTTGAGAAAACAAAAGAGAGGATCTGGGCCATCACCACCCTTTCCATAAAAACTCATGCCACTGACTTTCTCACTCTGCAGAGGATACAAAACCTGACACAGAGCTTCTCATTGCCAACCGGGTGAATGGTAATGGTTACAGTGCAATGTCTTGATTCTTTCCACATGGTTGATCAATTTGTCAGGCTGTACTTTGGGCCATATAATTAATTAATTCATTCATTAATTCATTCATTAATTCCTGCTTTTAAAGTTGTCAGCTTGGAGCCAGCGAGCCCAGCCCCAATAGTGTTCGGTGTCCATGAATGAAAGATCGTGAAGCCTGTTATAGAATGTCACATGGACCAATGAGGCAGCACCATGGTCGGACTAGATGAGTAGAAGGGGATTTGTTTGATTTTTGTACAACTGTTGTAACCTTGCACAAGGACCTGCAGCAGTAGACTGGCTAGGGTTTAAGCCCTCAAGAAAGACCCTTATGCCCAGATTTCTGCTCTGGTGGAGCTACCCACAAGTTATCTTTGCTCTTTTGAATAGAGAGTGGGTTTTCAGGAGCAGGAAAAATCCCACTAAACGCTCAGCAAGGTGATACATCTGCCTCCTTCGTTGGAACAGCTGATTTACATAATGCTCGCCTGGCCCTGGTAATGGGCCTTTTAAGTGGGGAACGCTCACGATGTTTGGGAGACAGAGGATGATGAATCTCCTCGGCACACGAAGTTCCCTAGTTATCCCCAGCCTGTTCTCTCCAGGCGGCGAGGCAGCACGGACAGGCCGCCCACTTTCTCTCTCGAATACCTCTCATTTGCATATCGGTCATGGAAGAGGGGAAGAGATGATGGGGGTGGGGCACTGTTACATGGAGCTGATGGTAAGCCAGGGGGACATGAAGATATGTGTTATTCGAGCTATCCAACCGCTGGCTTTCCCGTCTGATCTGAAGTTAAGAAACGAATGACCACCTCTTGTCAGTTTAGGCGTGCCGAGAGGCGTAATTCAGTCATTACAGCAGTTGGCTGCACGCACAGTAATTACAGGAAGAGCACTAGGAAGGGAACCACAGATTTGTGAAAGAAATCTCTGTAGTGTGACTCAAAAGATTGTTCTCCTTTCACAACAGACAATATTCATGCTACGATGACTGACTAGGCGATGATCCAGGGGAGGGTTAGCCGAAACATCTAGGGCTTTCTGTCAACGTTCTCTTGCCAGCTCCACACCGCCAGGCAGACTGGTGCCAGCTGCAAGACGATGATGGGCCGCGGAGGGCAGAGGTGACCCAGGAGCACCAGCTATCCGCCTCAAAGCGAGCAGCTGCTCACACGCCCGCCCCACACATCGGGAGGCTGGATGACCACGCTGAAGAGAACGGAATCACCGCACCAGTCCCCTCAGTGCCACAGAGGACGTCCCAGGGATTATGCTACCATAGATGTGCACAGGCAAAAAAAAACCCCCAAAAATCCTAATTCCACGTTGATCAACTTCATGATCGCGCAGATGGTGCGGAGAGGACCAGCGGGAGGAAGGTGAGCGGGGGCTTACCTTGGGATAAAAATGAACAGTGGTAAATTTTTGACTGCGCGTATTTTCATATTGCTATTACTGGTGCCATCTGCTCGCAATCCTACGACCCTGAGTGTTTTATAGCATTTTCACTCTTATTCTTTCCAGCCAAATGTTTCAGTCCCTCACTGCTTTGGTTGATTAGATTGAAAAAACAAAGAGACTGCAGAACCAGCAGCGGGCACTACCTTCCCTCGTAGTGTCATTTATGAGACGAGGTTCATTAAGAGCTAACGGGAACCCACTGCCACTCTCAATGCCTGGTCATCCGCTGCACTTGGCCAATGTAAGGCGTGGGCCACCCTAGCCTGACGTCAAATCACTGGCCCTGGCCCGGCCCAGGATGCCCCCTGTTCTTCCCAAGAGCCAGGATGGTGGGATAGGGTCACATCAGCTGACATTTTGTCAGGTAAGGTGGATGTGGATGGAGCAGCACTCTTGTTGCCTCATGTGCGACCCTGAGGGGGGGGGGGGGGCTTCCTGTTTCCCCTCTTAGCTTTGGTTTTTAGGATGCCAAACAGGGAATTCACACTGGGGGGTCTGGGGGTGGCAAGGCTAGACATCATACCCTATCATGAAACACTTCACTGCTGTTCTTCTCAGCACATACCGAGGCCATTCCATAGCCTGAGGGAATTTATTCCCCACAATACCAGTGCTTGTTATTTCCCAAACACTTCAAAATCTAGTTTTTTTTACAAATGGAAATAAATACAACATGGGGAAAACACGAGGTACTTGTAAATAATATCTAATTATCCGCTCATTAGTAACAGCACAGTTGAGTCAAATTAACTACTCCTTTGTCCGTTTTTTTGTTTGTTTATTATTTGGCCCTGAGATGTTTCATCCATCTCTCCGGCTTTTTAAGAAGACAAAGTTGCATTCATTTTTTTCTTCAGTAAAAGCCAACACAAGGCCAATTTTTGTCCATGAGCATTCAGGTGGGTATCCGTCCAACCCTGCTTCTACATGCATGAAACTGACCTTGATTGGCCAAACCAAAGCAGTCTGGTTGGCATACACGGAAGCACTGTGTGTTCTCTTTCTCATTTACCCTACATAACACTGCATCCCCCATTAACTTTTGACACCTGTCGAGGCAATGGTGATGATATATGGCCAAGTTATTCCAATGAGCAGAGCTATCACACAGTAGACGCACACTGAAGAACTAGAAAACCAAAGTAACTTAACAAGTTAACGAGTGGGTTAAATTCAGGTTATACCCAGGTTAAACGCAAACTTTGCTTTGATGCGCATGAGCAGTTGTGAGCATTCCCAGAGAAGCAGATCACACACATCACTAGTAAGCGTTGGTTCATGGTTCGTGGTTCCTGATTCCTGGTTCCTGGTTCTCCCATTCGAACAGTTCAGTTACCTTACACGAAGGTGGATGCTGGGAAGCTTAGAAGGCACTGTGAGTGTGTGTGTGTGTATGTGTGTGTGTGTGTGTGTGTGTGTGTGTTTGTGAGAGCGGGTGATGCCCTCTGTGTCTCCGCGTTACCTCCCCACATTGCTACAGGCAGTGCTACTGGGCCAATAATGAAAGCAGGGGGGAGACATGAATATTAAATAAAAGCGAGGCTCACAGCAGGAGACGCCCACTCCTGGCAAGTGTACCGCCCAACGCAGGTGCACGCTCGGGTGCCAGCCAAAGTGCCAACCTGCCCTGCGTATGGCCACCTCCTGTTCGCCTGTTCCCTCCCTGTTACAAACCACCAGGACGGTCCTCTAATAGCTGGCACCAGCAGCCACGATCTGTCCTGCCACCCAGGAGTTCCTCCTGGGGCATGTTAGCGTAGCATCCTCCCACCACCAGCGGAGACCTCCTGAAGTTACCAGACTGAGGCTTCCATATGAACACCCAATCATCACCACGCTCCCCCCCACCCCCCAAGCCTCCCAGCCTGCACCCAGATCGTGGTCCCTCTCCGTGTTGGTTTTTCAGCAGTGGCTTTCATCTCCCACTCTGGCGAGGCGTCGCGCAGGCTACGCAGCGGGAGCCGTGGATCAAACGCGCACGAGGAATGAGATGGGCTTGATGCTGCGCGGTGGCGACCCTTGGACAACTCTGCTGGTTCCTTTTGTTTTGGCGAGCACGATGCTGACGGGCCTGTATTCTGATCATCTGCAAATCTTCCCCAAAGCCTCATCTAACCCAGACTCCAACACTGTTAGGCTAATTAAACAAGCCACCCAAAAATAACAGCCACATGAGGAGCTCAAGCAGAGCTTGTACTTTGATTCTTAATTGTACTACACTAGAAAATGTAACACACTGTTCTAGGACACGTCAGCCAACAGGAATTAGGATCCGATTGTATAATCCCTTCTTTGGAGCTGTTATCTCCCCTGAATAAAATCCACTTCATTCACCTCCACAAGCCAAATCTTCACTGGTGGTTCCACACTGTTACACTTAGGTCATGATGCATAAACTCTCACCTCCCCTGTCTTTAGTGGTCGAGGCTGCGGTAGCCTGCGGTTACCCTCAGCTGCCCCACTTAGTCTTCAATCAATTAAACATAATCACTCGCACTGACTGCCGCCTGCTCCAATATCTTCCTCACACTGGGGAAAAAAGGACCAAAATCTGAAATTACTAACACTATTAAAAAGGAGCGAGAGAGATTGTGTTAAGTCAAAAAGAGAAGTTTATTAAATGCTATATTGCCAGTGTTTTCCTGGCATCTCTGTACAGTGATTTTAATGAGATGAATTATACCCGGCCACTGATCCTGCGCATTTGTGCCAAATCGCTGTCATGTATGTTGAGGGAGAGAGAGAGAGAGAGAGAGAGAGACCGTGCCTGAAGTAATCCCCAGCCTTTCCAGCAAATTATTAAAATTCAGCGTATACTTAATCTGTCTTCCGGAATTAATTGAATGTTCATGCTTGGAAAATGTCACAGTTTGCTCCGCTCAGATCGGGGCCTCATAATAGTCTCATGGCAAAACAGCGGACCAACCACAAAGCACATCAAAAGGGGAATAAATCACGCTCAGTGCAGGGCTGGAGAATATTAAGTGGATGGTTCACCCCGAAGGCGCTAATGCTACAGTAACTGGTCGTCTTCACAACGTCGTTGCTGCCGAAAGACGGGTGTCGAAACTCGGGCCAGTGACTTTTTATTTCCCAGCCGACTATGACACTCAAAAAGCTGGTCACTAAGAGGACTTCTGGGCTAAAACCCGGATGGAGACGTATTTGTGATCGGTACACAATGACGGACACGCCTGTCTGGTTATAGCCCTTACAGCGCGCAAGACTGAAGTCTTCAGCACGGGACCAAGTTCCTCTTCCGAGAGCCTGACAAGGGGTGGAAGATGTGTGAGAGAGAGGTGTGTGTGGTTCAAAGACAGCGGCGCTTAGAGCGAAAGGGAAAAAGGGAACTGTCAGTTTCAGTGGATGAAACCAAGGATTTCCGTTTTGAAGTTAATAAAGTATTAGCTCATTTGTCTTAATGTCATTCTTATTACTCCAGAGAGAATCCGCGGAGTGTGTTTTTAATTTGAATATGAAAACGAGACTGGCTATTTAAAAATCTGTTGTGTGAGGAGAGTTTAGGATTAATCAGGGAGTAAATGATGCCTTCCTCACTGTGTTAGATTTCTATTATTTGACAGCTCTGACAGACTAGAGGAGGGAGACCAATGGGCCTCTCTCTTTCTCTCTCTCTCTCTCTCTCTCTCTCTCTCTCTCTCTCTCGACCAATGGGAGGGGACAATGAAGCTTCTGAACTCCCAGAATCCTCTGGGGGATTCATGAAGCTTTTGCTCTCAGGTAAGATTGGTCTGAATCATACTGACATAAAGGCACTCAGTAGAAAACTGTTAAAGAGACCGTACAACAACAAAAACAAAAAAAGGTGGAAAGGCGGAACACAGAAAATAAGGGCTGAAATCTTTGCTTACCGTGTGCGGGAAGCATTCAGTGGAGTAAATGTCTGTGTTTAAAAACCATTAATGCGAGGTTCTTACAAAGGATTAAAAGCACACAAAGTTTAAAAGGGCTCTCATTTGCTGGAATCGAAGCTTGAAGATATCAAATCTATTTTGGGTTCTTTGACAGTTAGAGTGAAATGATCTTGCCTTAAATGATTCTCGACAGCCAGGGTTTTCTCAAACATCCTGATATCTTAATTTCTCCGCACCACGGGTGGCGTATCGCTCCTCGCGCAGCACTTGCTCCTAATTAGAGAGGGAGAGGTAGAAGGATTAGCTTGGTGCTGTTCTTTTTCTGCCTCCTCCTTCCTCTCATTCTCCGCTCTTTACAGTCATTGAAAAATCCGGAAACTTCCAGATCTACTTCAACCAATCCGGAAAAGGATTCGCAGTTTAAAGTCATTAAGGTCTTGTCTAACTCGTCTTGATAAAACATTTCAGAGTCTCTGAATACCCTGTCAGAGAAAGTATGAGGTTGATTTTTACTTTATGAAGTTAAAATAAGTTTTTATTGATTTATTTTGTTGCCAAACCTACTGTGTATAGGGAAAGCTTGTGCCCAATCAGGAAGTTAAGCATGCCATTCAGTTGCCTACTTTACACTCAACATTTTCTTTACTTTCTCTACAGATGCAAACTGAGTGTGACCCGAACAGAAGAGCAAATTAGGCCAATATGCCCGTTTGATTTGATTAGATTTTACCCAGCCCTATGCTTGGGTTTGGGGAGTAGATAGCAAGTGAGAGACAGAGATTAGTCCAGACAATGGCGGCAGAACCGAGCACAGCCTCTGGTTCTACAATAAAGAATACTCAAACACACTGCATGGGCCACAGTGTAATAAACACTGTTTCCAGTAGGCGTGGTTGCCAATCACTTAGCTCCTGCACAATGAAGAAGGCTGCCTGCGTAATTAAACAGATAACAGCAGGAGCCCCATTCCAGTGTGTCACTCTGTGTGAAGAATCATCATACTCATTATTATTGTCTTACACCCCTGATGAAACACAACACAAGAACACTCCAGACACGCAGAACGCAATCAGAGAGGCACGTGTTTGGACACAATTCCCGGCTTGGCTCCGGCACCAAAACACCCTGATTCTGTTGGAGTCCTCTTGCCTCGGTGAGGCCAAATGCAGCACGTTGGCACCAAAACCACATTTTCCAAAAACCGCAAAGGGTTGGTTTATTTAAATGATTATTATATAAGCTATGTGTCCCGATCCGAAGACAAGGGTTTTGAGGAAACTGTAAACATATTCAGTGCCTACACATGATCGACAATGACATACAAACGGGCATCACGACAATGAGATATGACGGAGACCGTGGTTTAAAACGGCAACAGGCAGTGCTCTGTTTTCCACCTGTTGGATAACGACCATCCAAGCATTCTCCCAGACGTTTACTGCCACTTCTCCTGAATTATTCAGCGGTAGAGGGCACAGGGCCATCAAACCCAGGGCCGGTTTGTGTGGGGCAGGGTGTCCAGAGATGCGTGCGTGTCTGAGCTGTTTCGAAGGCACATCCCTGAACCGTTCTCCCTGGCAGCTGGGTGGCAGATTCAGAGGCCCCAGAACCAGCCTCCTTCTCACAGACCGCGTGACCACATGTCATGTCCCCACGGCACAAATTGTCCACAGAGGTCGCAGTCTCCCGAGCATTAGCTCTGTTTGTTTTTGCCCTAGTTTTCTGTTCATAAGCACTTGTGTAATTACGGTTAATTGATCCCTCATTTTCTGTTCACGTGCACCTGTATAATTTGGGCTAATTGATCCCTCAGTTTCTGTTCACTGAGCACACCTGTCTTTAGTTTCCCTTGATAATTAGTTTGTAGTATATATACCCTTTTATGTCCTTTGTTCTATGCAAAGTCTTATTAAAAGTTTCTATAAAAGTGTCTGTCTGTCTGTCTGGTATTGATTGTGTTTCTGTTTCTATTTTTATGATTCTTGTATTTGCCCCGTTTTCCTGATCTTGACCCTTCTTGGCCTGTTAAACCGTTTTTGACTTGGGTCTGTCACCTCTGGCTTCCGATAGCTACACCGCTGGACGTGAACCACATGCCAATCACGAGTCACTTTACAGCAGCATAAAGACGGTCATCATGGCCAGACGGACCATCACACGCAGCTTTGTCAAGACAGCAATGTGCTGACTTCATGGACTTGCCCCGGGAGAAGTAGCAGCTGAGGTTGGAGGGAGAGAAGAGAGGGAGAGAGAGGGAGAGAGAGAGAGGGAGAGAGAGAGGGAGAGAGGGAGAGAGAAGAGAGAGGGAGAGAGGGAGAGAGGGAGAGAGAAGAGCGGGAGAGAGAGAGAGAAGAAAGAGGGAGAGAGAAGAGAGAGAGAGTGAGAGGGAGAGAGAAGAGAGGGAGAGAGAGGGAGAGAGAGAAGAAAGAGGGAGAGAGAAGAGAGAGAGAGAGTGAGAGGGAGAGAGAAGAGAGGGAGAGAGAGGGAGAGAGAGCAGGAGAGTAAGAAGACAAGATTAAAGAATACCACACCCAACAAAAGCCCATATACAGAACTGCTGCCTGGACATTTAGTCAGTGGATAAAGTACTCACGAGGGACCACGTCTTTCACACAGCAATGACTGAAAGCTTTATTAGGTAGGGGAAATGACAGCCCCTTTCACCTCACCACTAAGTCCCTACAATATCTACTTCTTAAACAGCCCCCAAAGTGGGAAAAGCAGGCCTTCGATAACAATTGGTCAAAGCTGGACGCTGCACTCGAATAGTGGCCCCATCACTCTTTTCACCAGACAAAGAGAAGCCTTTTGAACCCGGTTTATTAGTTTCTATATGGATTTGCATGAGAATAATCAACCTTTTAAACTGGATTTGGTCCACCTTTAACTGTTGCTCCTGTCTCCACACTAGAAGTCTCTGATGAATGGGATGTGAGCCCTCCCCAATGTTGTGACTCCCAGCAGTCTGCTGTGCATCAGATGTAAAGTGCACACACACACAACATTGATGGGTTCCATCAAGGAAGCATGCCTTCAGGTAATGTGAACGCAACAGAGGCAAGGAACACTCAAAGCCACATTGGTCCTGACAATAGCCATAGTGCAAAGTGCCCACTAAATGTTTGGCATTTTGGAACCTGCGGGTGCAGATCGCGCAGTGCTTTCGAACACCTGGAGCGTTATAATAACGGTTGTTTCAGGTTCAGGACCAGCCTGGACCAGCAGGGGGTCGCCCCGGTACGTCAGAGGGAACCCTTTGCTGTGATATGCATACGTGCTGCCAAGGGCTAATTCTGCTGCATTCCCTGTGTCACAGGGCCCAGGCCCCCTTCCCCACCCTTTGCTATGTATTTCTGGGGCTGTGCAGACTCCTGTACCATTGGTATTACATTGATCTAGCCCTCACACAGGGTTCAGCGAGAGAGAGAGAGAGAGAGAGAGAGAGAGAGAGAAAATGTGCTCTGAGTCTGGGGACACGCATTTACAGCACCGAGAGGGGATTATGACCCACTCTGCATCACAAGCGACACACAGGCCTGCAATTTAGTGGCTGTCACCTGTTGCTTTCTGTTCTGTCCCTTTTGTTGTTCCCTGGAAAGATTTTGTAGCCTGCTGTCCTTTCTGAGGAGCCCTTGTCACCACCGTACTGCAGACCCTCAGACCCAACGGGCATAAAACCCGTTGTGTATAGATCTCCAGCTTTCCCTTAGACTTCTGGATGTCTGAGGCAAAATCCATACTTTAGGCCACGGATGAACTCTAAAGGAGTACATTTCTGCATGATGACACAATCAACCATCTCCTTCTTGGACACGAACAGAGTGGATTTTTATCCTTCGGCAGTATTTCACCCAATATTTGCGGTTGTAGGTTATTTCAGCCAGAAATAAAGCTGAGCAGGGGCAAAAACACAAGGGCTATTTATGCCTGAACAGGCTTGCGTGCCAGTGCGTGTTTCCGCTGCCGTGGCATCACATTAAACCCCATAATTAAACCAAAGGAACACAAACAGTTGAATGATTTAATCAAAGCACACAACGAATGCCCCACATGTCCACCGCTAAGAGAACTTCTCACACTCACGCACCCCTGTTAGCAGTCACATGAACACATGCACACACACACACACACACACACACAAACACGCACACATGCACACACGCACACACGCATGCACACACACACACACACACACACACACACAAACACGCACACATACCACGCACACACACAAACACGCACACACACACTCACACACCCCTTTTAGCAGTCACAAGAACACATACACACATGCACCAATGCACGCACGCACACACACACACACACACACATTCACTCACATGAGCCCATACTGTACCACAAACTGGCCTTGTGCACATTGATGTGATGTCACTTTGGACCTCCCATTTTGTGGCTGTGCTGCTAACCCTAATAACACAAATAGAGCTTTATTGGCTAATGGACCACCTCAGCTGTCACCTCCTATACTTGGCCTTAAGAAATGAAATGGGCACGACAGCAGGGCATTTTCACCCCCCTTGCCCCACACCCCGTTTCATTTTGGCTTGCCCCCATTCCTGTTCTCTTCTTGAAGTGTAGTAATTAGTCTGATTCAGCCAGGCAGCAATTTCTTTTCCCTCTTTGCTTTCTTTTTCTTTTTTTTAACGCTCTGCTTTTTTCTTGTCAAATAATCATTGAAAAACTAGCATGTGTCTGACACCGTCTCCAAGGCAACGGCAGTTAAGACTAGAAGGCAGGCGGGAGATAATTCTGTGTGTGAATGACGGAGAAGGGAGAGTGTAGACACGGCTCAGAAACCCACAGCGACCAGCAGATCACCGAGGAGTGCAGGGGCAGGGTACAGACAGGCACGCGCACGCACGCACACACACTGACACACACACACACACACAGACAAGGACAGGCACGCACGCACACACACTGACACACACACACACACAGACAAGGACAGGCACGCACGCACGCACACAGACAAACACACACAAACACACACACACAGACAAGGACAGGCACACAGACAAAAACTAATCATTTATACACAGTTTTTGATTATTTGACTTGAAAGTCTTAAAAAGTATAATCAGTGAACAGGAGAGCATCATTTTCAGCGCGCCACGCGGCCCACCATCGTGGATGTGGACTGTGGACCAGCGTGGATGTGGACTGTGGACCAGCGTGGATGTGGACTGTGGACCAGCGTGGATGTGAACTGTGGACCAGCGTGGATGTGAACTGTGGACCAGCGTGGATGTGGACTGTGGACCCGCGTGGATGTGAACTGTGGGCCAGCGTGGATGTGAACTGTGGACCAGCGTGGATGTGGACTGTGGACCAGCGTGGATGTGAACTGTGGACCAGCGTGGATGTGAACTGTGGACCAGCGTGGATGTGGACTGTGGGCCAGCGTGGATGTGGACTGTGGACCAGCGTGGATGTGAACTGTGGACCAGCGTGGATGTGAACTGTGGTCAGGGGAATCGCTTTGCCAGGGCCTTTTATCCTCCAATGGTGCGTTCGCAGTGAGGGCGAGTGAGGACAGTCTGTGAGACCCAGAGGCAGCGACACCTGACGCAGGGGAGGTTGGGTGTGGGGCCACTGAGGTCAGGGGTCGGGGTCGACTGTCTGGGGCACAGGGGAAGCCATATGAATGCAAGACCGCACACCGACCCTACAGAAACACTGCTGTAGTCTCTGGCTCTATTAGCAATTCTGACGACAAAGATATCCGTATTCACGTACCTCAGTAAAAACGATATAAAAATGAAATGTATTTATGCAGAGCCTTTCATTTCACAGAAAAAAATCTGTGCTTTACAGAACAGAAACATAACTAAAATACAAGAAGTATCAAAACAGAGGGCACTTCTGTGGAGACACCAGCCTAAACCCCTCTGAAAAACCAAGCCCAGGGAAATTGCAGTAAGGGGGACTACTTGGTAGTTAATGCTGAAATTTATGTAATAGATCTTTAGGGTCATTTTCATCAATGTCCAACACTGGAGCCAGTTTCGCCTCAGAAAGCAGTATGAGAACTGAAGATCCAGGAGGGACCGCCTGAAGTCTACAGCTGATTGGCTGTGTAGGAGGGGGCAAACGTGGTAGCATGGTGCCGTCACCTTATATTATCCCACAAGATACTGACACCTCATGTCTAAACTGTATATAGAGCCTATGAGATTTTAAATGTACATTTTATATCGAAATAAAACTATATTACCTCTGATGAATGTGATGTATAACCTATGACGAATATTAATAACTTGTTGTAGTTAAACATTTCACATTGTTATATGTTAGTTTATTTTGATTGCATATTTAATAGTAAAAAATATTGATCTTATTACTGTAATTACATTGATGCTGAATAATAAAAAAAAAGTGATACATTGGTGTAAATTTGTACAAAAATAATCTTAACTATAATAAACATTGAAAATAGGTTGAAGAAGCGCTGGCAAACGTTTAAATAAGGTGTTTAATCATTGATGGAGCTTTATGTATAATTTAAGCACTGCCGTGAATTATTCAGCAGGACCTGAACATTGTTTACTCGCTGTCTTAACTACCTGAGACAAGCATTTCCATCAGCTAGGAGGCATCAAAATAAATATCATTATTACCATAATAATTATTCAAATATGCTCATTTTTGTTAGAAACTCACACCATTATAAGAGTTTGCCTCACTGATGAACGACCGATGAGCACATGCAGGACCGGGAGACGACCAGGAAAACAGAGGGGCTCACACATGCAGGACCGGGAGACGACCAGGAAAACAG
>JAOVYW010001873.1:0-26963 GCA_025775045.1 Hiodon tergisus
TGTAGACACAGGCACAGCGAGGGCTCATCTGAAACAACACCATCACTAAACACCTACTGCATGTAGACACAGGCACAGCGAGGGCTCATCTGAAACAACACCATCACTAAACACCTACTGCATGTAGACACAGGCACACGCATGTGGTCTGGCACAGCGAGGGCTCATCTGAAACAACACCATCACTAAACACCTACTGCATGTACACACAGGCACACGCATGTGGTCTGGCACAGCAAGGGCTCATCTGAAACAACACCATCACTAAACACCTACTGCATGTACACGCATGTGGTCTGGCACAACGAGGGCTCATCTGAAACAACACCATCACTAAACACAGACGTCTGACGTATGCTCTTGGCTGAGTGAACATGAACTCACTCACTCACTCGCACTCGCAAACGCACATGGCAGGCTTGCACAGCAGAGCATGTGCTTTCATATGGCAACAGACAATACCCAAGGCAATCACAGCAGAAACCACAGTGTGAACTTCACAAATCCCTCACTGCAGGCAGATACACACACAGGGACACGTCAGCCCACGCGGTTACCTCAAACTCCCGCACCACCGCAACGAACCCCGGATTCTTCCGGCACTGCTCATCCAGCAGGGCCACGTTTTTGTCAAACTCGCGGATGTAGGTTGAGTACATTTTGAGGTATGGCCCCTTTTTCACAAAGATGTCAGCCAAACGTTGGAGATCGCTCCTGGCATTGCAAGAGAAGACAAAGGGAAAAGAGCACAAGCGTTTAAAGACCGATTCATACACCAAACCATGTTCAAGGTAAACAGCTTTTTATGTGTGGACAGAGTAAGATTGAACTGAAACTTACTTTAGTAAAGATAATGGGCTGATTTGAAATTATATGCAGAACCACGTTAGACATAAATCGGCTATTTAGCTCTCAGCCAGTAGGGGGAGCATGCACCTTTAGGTTGGAGAAATCAGCTAATTAAGCTAATTTTCGCAGTTCAGCTGATGAGGTTTCAAGGTTAGCACATCAGGACAACAGAAACTATAGCTATCATTAGCTAGCTGGCTAACACTGCGCTTTAAGGGGCAGGGAGGACCCATGGAGGAATGAGAGATTTGCATGTAAATTTGGTTCATTTAGCAAAGTAGAGCTTTTTTCTATTTTCTACAACTACACATGGCGAATCTCTCGAAACTGTTTTCCACTGGAGATTATAGCGAAAAGATTAAATTAATTTAGCTGACTTGGGAGTTGAACACCAAGTAATGAGCATCAGTAATGAGCTACAATAAAGACAGCTTGTTTTAAACTGGGGTTAAGCTCCCGATATTAGTACCAACTTTTTTGTTCTACGGTTTGTGGAAATCATAGGCACAAGAATACAAGAATTTGGAAGGTCCTTTGACTGTGTCTGATCAGCCATATGGAGACGGTTCTGGTACCAGTGGGCCACTCTCTCCTCCAGCTCTCTCAGCAGGTCCCGGTTCAGCTCGTACAGCTGGGGCAGGTAATACAGGATCTGGTTCAGCGCTCGCTCCTCAATCACGGGCTTCCCGTTCTGCCGAGAGGCCTTGGCCACCGCGTCGCGGAAATCCTGCCACGGGATAGACGAGCGGGTTAAGACGAGAGTGCACACGCCGGCACACAGACAGACATGCACATCGGCTTCACACCACAGCCTTATTTATTTATTCATTTTTAACACACTGCCTGTATAAGGATCACAGCCAAGGACACGCGGGATCCAGTATCCCACCGACACACAGCTCTCAGCAGGGAGGCTGAGCCCCTTCCAGGCAGAGCCAGTGACTAGAGGAAAACGGCTAGGTTTTCGCTGACTCAAAGCTACTCCTCAGTTTTATGGTGCGTTTTATAATCTTAGCAGCATGTTGCGAAACCACTTTCATGCAATTCCGAATCGGTCACCAGTGGGGTCCGGATCTCACGGTGAGAATCCAAACCTGCTGTCCATTCTCACTGCACAGTGACATTTACCATTAGAACCGACTGGACAGTAAAATGTAGACTTAACAAGTTACACACATGGAAATTGTGTTGATTAAGCAGAGTAAAGTCATATTAGGCAACCATAAGTATGTTTAACAGGGATGGTCTGCAAGTGTTTGGACCTGGCTGGGAGACTGCAGCAGTCCTGGGCCTTTTCTAGTAGAACCTCCAGTTCTCTGTATAATCTCTTGAAGAAACCGGTGCACACATCGGTGTAAATCTCAACCATCTCTCTAGTGCTACAATCGTACAACCTATACCCCTCACCCCTCCGGTGCAGTGCCTCTCTCCCTACAACCAGTACCTGTCAGTTATCCAACCCATGACCCTCTGTGTCTGACCCACTCTGAGACTCAGACCGTCGCCAAGCAGCGCTCTTTCCTGTTTCTGTCTATAATGGGGACCAATTGTAAACCTAGCCAGTGACTCAGCTGCCATGGTTGCCCTCTCTCGCTCTCTCTCTCTCTCTCTCTCTCTCTCTGTAGAGAAACAATAGTGATGAAAATAGCTGCTGGACTGCTCCATGTAGGCAGTGGTCATAAGGTCCAATACATCAAAACTTTCCTCTGTCACCAACCTGTCAGAGGCCTGTAAACATAATCCTTCTTAACAGACAAGTTTGTTAGGGAAATGAAATTGTTACTGCAAATAACCCTGAGCAACAAATTATGCCCACAACAGCATGACTGTTTATTTAATATCAAATTAATAACTCTGGTCTACAATGTGCTCCCTTGTTCATTAGAACCAAAATGTATAGTGTGGGGTTTCTTATGGTCCGTCTTATTCCATCGATTGTTTAGACTGCACCACCATAAAGATGAACACCAACCATCCAGGAGCCTGTGAGGAGCTTCCGGATCCACAGGGGTCGAAAAAAAAAGACAACCTGTGCCAGAGGCAGCCCACCTCACAGCTGCTAACTAAATCACCAACCCATAAAGCCATCTCCATTTACTGACCAACCTAACACAAGGCATTGCACAACTCGCACTCACAACCACAAGCTACGCTACACAACAAAAATCCACTTCCCCTTCAGACATGCTTTGCCCCGAGTTGGAAACCTGCTATTTAAACTAGGTCAGTGTGCCAGGGCTATGAATAAGACGGCCTGTTCGGATTTAATCACAGCATCTGGGAAGTCTTGAGTGGTTGATCATTAACCCATATAACTGGTTCTACGGCATAAAGCTACTCAACTTACAAGCATGCTTAGAGGATGCCAGCTTATGGCAAGAACAAGACCCTAGTCCACCGCCGTCACGCTGAAGGCCAAGCAAGAAGGCAATAGCTCTTATGGCTTTGGAATAATCTGCCTGGTTATTAAACCCAGAACCTTCTGGTGTCATGGCAGCCATGCCACAAATGCTGGAATGAATTCATGAATGAAGGGCCAAACATCGCAACGGCAACAGACATGGTCATCTCTATAAGTAGTTTAACTTGGGCAGTATGGATTTAATGTGTTTTTGATGTGACTTGGTTAAGGGCCAAAGCCATAAACTTATGGTATCAGAGCAAAAATCCTGACCACAAGGTCAGCGTAATGGGTTTAAATAAGAAAAACATACAATTTAGCAAATGTCAGCTATCTGGAAAATGTCTATGGAGGAAGGCACACACGGCAGAAATGTCTGTGGATTGCCAGATTGCAACCCAGACATCCCCAGTCCTCTTCTCTGGGTGCATGACATGGAATAACACACAATATGGGGTGGACAGCTCTGTTTCACACACAAGGATTAGGAAAGTTTTAACACTGCTCCCAGGGGCAGCTGTTCTGGGGGGGACAATGCACATGGAGGGAAGAATGTTACTTTTTGGAGAAAGCTCTCACCCACAGCAAGGATTTCTGCTAAAGGATAAATCCCTCTTAAGTCCCAGCTAAGGCCCCAGCAGTTCGATTTCATCATGCCAGAGAGAGAAGATCCCAGACAGGTGCACTCTTTAGCCTGGGCTAAAAACACTGCATCCACCCTGAGTGTTTGAGGCGGGGTGAGTGTGCATTGGAGTTTGGCTGTAGATTAAATTCCTGTAAGTCCACCTTGTGTGCGAGACCCGCTTCACTGAAGGACACCACACTTCCACAAAGAGTTAAGACTGTGTCCGCCACACCAGCACCTCCCCCCCAAAACAAATAACCAACCAACCATTTCAAACAAAACAGGAAACCTCTTCCACATTTAAGGCCAGATGGAACACCCGAGGTAAAGCCCTTTCGACAGAACTTTTTTTACTGAAACCTGAAATGTATACCACAGCCGAAACCCACGGTCACTCATCAGTCCAAAAGCTCATTACAGCCACTGCACACGTCACACTCCCCAAGGCCGGGACTAAAACAGGGCCACGCCGTCGCCACGGATACCTTTCACCTTGCCAGCAGCTGGCCAGGGTAGGGTTCCTACACCGGATCAGGCACAGGAGAGGGGCAGATCTGGTTCAGTTCACCACAAATCTGCTTTCCACATCAGTGTTTCGCACACAAGACGAGGGCCGAGATACAAGCCACCCAACAAGCTGAAATAAGAAGCATTTTTTGGCTAATGTGAGAAATGCTTTCCAAAATCCATAACCCCTTGTAACGTCCACTAAACATTGAGGATTTATCTGCGTTTCAAGGACAAGCTGCAGTACAAACAAAAACCAATGAAAACACTGACTTCAAAACAATCACACTTACAATATGGAGCAGTTTCAGAACATCCACAAATCTGTTGACAGAACAAAGAGAATGATGAGTCCAAAGATCACTCCAAAAGAAAAAAAGAAAGAAAAAAACCCAAAATAAAGCACCAAAAGTTTTAAAATACTCACACTTTCTCAGAGCTCATGATTTCCTTGGCAATATACGCCACCTTGGACTTCTTGGCTGCAGCCTCATTCTGACAAAGAAACAGAAAAAAAGAATAAAACACGTTTTTGCGACTCAACAGAAACGAACGACTGGAGAGTCACGGACTTACGAGGTCTTTAAAGCCAACCATCCCGTCACCCAGTGGATTCAGTCCACCCACTGCAGCAATCCACACCGAGTGTGTGTCTAGGTCTGGTGAGAGGCATGGGCCCAGAGCACCAAGTCTGCAAGGTGCCCTTTCCCTACAAGAGAAATAACCCGCCCAGGCTCCCCCTTCATTTGACAAGACGGAACAGGCCCTGTGTCTCTATTTGGGCAATGGCCTTGCTTTGATACCAGCGGACTGTTCGACTGCTGCTCTCCA
This sequence comes from Hiodon tergisus, assembly GCA_025775045.1. Classification (NCBI taxonomy): domain Eukaryota; kingdom Metazoa; phylum Chordata; class Actinopteri; order Hiodontiformes; family Hiodontidae; genus Hiodon; species Hiodon tergisus. Next base: position 5,214 of record JAOVYW010001873.1, read on the forward strand.
ACCTTGTTGGCACACTTTACAGTGATATGCAGAGGTTGGAGAATCAACATGGGAAATTCGGCGTGTGATTAAATGGGATGAGGAGCAACGCGATCACACGGAAGGCAAAAGGAGCTGGTTAGCAGAGTGGAGTTGAATAGTGAGGGAAGTCATTTTCCCCGCGTCACATTTACGCCTCTCAAACAGAGAGGGATACTCAGACTAAGCTGGAAAGGGATATATCAGCGTGTCTGCGGGCGGGCGGGCTGGTTAGCAAACCGCCGAGGGCCGGGCCGGGCCGACCAGCAGACATTCCCGAGTTATTTCTGTTTCATCCGGGGAGAAACGACACCAGGAGGATTTTTGCTCTGTAGCTCCTTCCCCCCCACAAACAAAGCAGGTACCGTTCCTCCTCATGCCCACCTGCCTGCAGATGATAATCCCTCTCCAAACACACAGGCATGCTGTCGCAAGGTTAATCATTATTCAACACGGGGAAAAAATACACAAAGGAGGATTGTACTGAGGGCTGTACTCTCTCTGACTACACAGAAGCGACCAATGGCGTTTCGATCCGCTTTTAATACAGAACCAATTTAGTGCGCAGATCCACTTTTATCAAAGAACAATATGCTCAATATAATAAATAATACATTTACATTTTTAAAAACACAGCAATCCATGTCATCAGCACTTGCATTATCTTTTAATTCAGTTCACACACACGAAACAAACTAGCAGGGCTAATTCAAACTCAAACGCCACTTTGGCGAACCAGGGACTGGCCTCCAGCTCTGAATCTCTTGACCGGATTACGGGTTAGTCGCCAAGATGTGGAGGCCTGCGCCCAAACCTACGCCCAGACCGCCTAAAGACCAAGCCAGCCGGCCTTAACCTGACGGAGGTTCCCCTCCCCTTCCCAGCTGCTGGCTTTGTCTCTACCAGCCTGCATGGTTTCACAGCTCCTGAAATTTTCAGGGAGGCCTGCCGCACCTGTCTGTCCCCCGAGAGCTCCAGTTCCCCTTTGCTGGAGGCAGAGCTGTTGTTGTCCTCCTCCTCCTCAGAGCTGTCCAGTACTTCCTCCTCCGCCGAGTGCCCATCGTCCAGCTCGCCGTCTTCCTCCAGAGAACCCCTGTCAGGAAAACAGGAAGTCCCGGTCACCACGCTGTCATGGAAACCACCTGGGCAGCCGAAAGCGTGCACTTTCGTACACTTGCAACGAATGCAATGCATAAAGCTCGATGCATATCTGATAGAGATACGAAACATGAGAAGGAATAGTCATGCACATACAAATGAACATTTTTCGCACCAAGCCAGGACAGTAATACAGCTGATAACGTTACATTCATGGTCACATTATCACTGTGAAGATGTCATATACATCTTTATTACACCAATGGCAATATGGTCGGAGACCAAAAGGAAATCCTGTCTGTATCCCAAAACTCAAAAAGGTTACAACAGCAGACAGCCGGACTCAGCGTTGTTTATTTCCATTGCTACAGCTTTGCAGCAACACATTACAGAAATTCTGAAAGGACATCGGAGTAAAAAACTTACATGACTGGACTCCCTTCCAAGCCCTCAAAATACCATAACACAGGAGTACAAAGGGAAAACAATGCATTATTAACATTCTTGGCTGACACACATGCACTTCCTGTCTGCCCCTCTCATGTTACGAGAATCTAGTTTAGCAACAGTGGCGTCTATGGTGCACAGTTGAAGCTCTGAGCCATGACCACATACTAAACACAGCGCATGTTGCATAATGCTCAATTACCTTAAATCCCACGGGGAGTGTTTTTACAAACATTCTACTCCCCTCTGTAGAGCAACACGATCTCTCACTCAAACATGTCGGTCAGCCCTGCGGAGTATATCTGCAAAGCCGGCCCTTTGCGAGTACATTAGAATCCCCTTAAACGGCAAACGCTGGGCTGACGTTGCACCGCAGAGGATCCGTGACACGAGTCCTCTGGGGGTTAAAGTGTCCGACCGCTCTGTAGGTTTTGGGGAAAGGACAGCAATTTGTCGTGGAGAGAGAGCATGCTTTTGGTGACATCAGTGGTGGCTGCAGGTACCCCGCAGCTAGGGGTGCGACGGGCCAAATTAGGTGGAGCCAGTGCCTCAGCTACCGTCGGGACAAGTCCCAGCATTCGACTGTACGCAGCTCAGCACCCAAAATACATACAATTGTGTGCCGCAGCGTCATCGGATATTCACAGCTCAGTTAAAGCGTACTCCTAAATCGCAGACCCCAGAAAGTAACAACTAAAGCGGGGTCAACTCACACATAAGAAAAGTAGGGGGTGTCATTTACGGGGCTTATACCTGAACAGACAGGTAAACGGGCGTGGTCTAGAGCCGGGTAGGTTCTGGCAGAAGCATCTGTGCATGCTGGAAGGGGGCCGACCTCCCAGTGATAAAACTACACTACACTACCATAAACTCCAACACAGCCCCCTGATTGGAGGCAGGGCGCCGCCTGGAACCTACAAGCCACATCTCAACAGGCTCCCAACGAGCTGCAAACTTACTTACACTCACACTTCATAAAAAATGTGTTTCCAAGACCCCCCCCCCCCCCCCTCTCTCCAGCCCGACACATTTCAACAGCGGAGATAGCTGCAGTACAGATTCTGGGCATTAGAGGAGACAAGCTGTTATGTCATTGGATCATGTCCTCATACCACTCATCGAATAAATCAGTAGAAAATCCAGCATGTTAGGAAATGTGTAGAACATGACAAAACCAAAATAAAGGCACCAGAAACCAAGAGCTGTATCACTTTACTCCCCGATCCAGACCTAGTCATTAAACTCAAGTAACAAATGCAGTATAATCTGAACCTGCTTTTAAAAAAAGAAATAAAAAAAAGACACCATCAGAGGGAAAACCAAACCAGGCTGAGTTTTCAAACAGAAGAAAGAGAACAGCGCTGCCACTTATCGAGGACAGGAAAAAGGAAGTGATGATGCATCCCAAACAAACACTTTGGGAATTCCCCCCCCCCAATCCAAAGAACACACAGACCAAGAATGAAGCGAAGCAAGGCAAAGCCTGTGACCCCCAGCGCCCTTCCCTTTCTGTCTAATGTTCACTCAAAAACACATTTCAATAGAAAAAAACACACTCCAAACCTTTGTTATTGCTCAGAGGACAGTCAGCAAACAGGGGAAATCGAGAGACACAAACGTTCTCCTTAGTTTCCTAAGTAAAAACCCTTAGTGTAGCACTCTCCGTAATGGACAGCAATCAGAACGCTCGTCTTTGGTCCCCTTGTTGCATACTCGCAAGCAAGAAGCTGTCAGAGTACACGCTGTTCTGAATAATTAATTATATACTCACAATCTTCTTCCTCTTCTCATTAGCTTTCCATTCCCTTCACCACTATTCTTCTCATTCCCTGCCAAGCACTGCAGTTAAACAATCCCCTACCCCCTTCTGTCACCACAAAAAGGGATTGATACTTCCATTGAAATCCAGTGGTGGGCAAATGTATCGTGTCGCCCATTAATTTAAAAATGTATCTGTGAGATATCTGCGAGCTCCTCTTCAAACTTCTTCCAGCGGTTGAGAACACAGTGAATTGCCCCCGACGTAAAAATCCATGTCCAGTGACTCTGAAGAAAACTAAAGACGCAACATGCTTAAAATTAGCCACCACTATTGGCACAGAATAACGATGAGCGTTTCCGCAGTTCCTTGGCCTTCGAACGTTCGGTCACTAAACGCCGCCGCAACGGCTGGCAGGATCACCTTTACTGGTAAAAGCTCTTCTCGAGGCTCAGGCATGTCGGTCCTCCCCCCCACCCCCTTCAGCAGGCATACCAACAACATCGGCTCTGAGGACAAACCCCCGCTTGTTTACTGCCTAGAGCCTGTTATGTAAACTGGCTAAAACGCTCGAATGGGCCCTGAACTTGAGGAAGCAACAGCCAAGGGGAAAGATTTCAGAGGAATGTCGATCAGTTCCTCGGGCCGTTTCACCTGTCCCTTGCTCCCCGAGGACATTCACAGTACCATAATTTCAGAACTGATCGACATTCCTCAAAAATTCAGCATTCCGTGAACTGCATTCCTTCTTACCTGCATCTTTGCCGTGATATCACATGGATCGATTAACCGATTAATGAGACAAAATAATATTGGACAAGAGTTCCTTGTCACCACATTACCGTCAATCAGATTAAGGCAAGTGGGGAGGGCTGACCTTCGTTAGTGGGGACATCAGCAGCCAGCTGTGTGACTAAACTGAATCAAAGCAGGCCCTACAACAGGAACTACGGAGGCACACCCAGAGAATGACCTGCTTGCCTCTGACATTTGTCTGAATGACTATAAACGCGTATATAAAGCAATTATCAATCAACATATTTTTGAGGGCAATTTGAATGCATATCATGTTATTGATAAGACAGCATCTATATTTCCATTACCATTTAACCCAAAGACCCAAAGAAACATGCAGGGCCGTCTGGGCACTATACCCCTGTTTTCAAAGCAGAAATCAAAGCAAGAGAAGGAGATATTTAGGCTTGACTAAGCATTTATTTAACTTCTTGATAAATGGCCCCCACTTTACCAGGGCATATTAATGAAAGTCTTTAATGGGTCAAATTTCAAACACTTTGTCGTTACCAGCAAATAAACAACACCAAGCTCCACACATGCCTTATAGCCCACGCAGTGAATTATTCCCCTGGTGACCTTCAAAGAATTTTTAAAAACTGTTGGCTTCCCGGGCTCTTGGAGGCAGGCAGTGCAGTTTAGAGGGACATGCATCGCCACCAATCAGCACCAATCCTTTTAAGCAGACCCATGTAGCCTGGACAGAATGAGAGAGATCGACTGGTTGAGACGAGGCAAACTTCCTCAGCCTCCCCATGGTAGCAACTGGAGCCCTGTGGTACTGAAACATCCCCTGCACTGACCACTGAAAATAACCCACAGGAAGAAAAATAAACAACGACTTACAGTCAAATGAATGCCCAATTGATCCTATACGTCTCCTATCCAATACGACCTTTAGCACAAATGCGTCTTGGTGGTCTAGCAGGGAGTTCAGTTGCAAGGTCTGGAAGCTCTAATTCAAGAAGGGATCCTAGCATTGCTGTCCTGGGCAAGACTGATCTAAACTACTTCAGTGAACTTCCTGCCGTATTTTGTTGAATAATAATTAAGTTATGACTGCTGACCTTGGTAATAATTAATATTTTACAACGATGCTGTAAAGAATGTAACGTTGTAAAGGGCAACAGAAATGGCCAAAGACTTGGGGTTGGCATGTAAAAGGAATACTTAATTATGTTTGACCACTCCCCTCTATAGCCCAATGGGGGGGGGGGAATATGCTCATCAATATGACATCATATGCAGCAATGTGTAAACATTGCTTAATTCAGTAGAGTAATACTGTATATACTATAGCTGTTAGGACTCAAACAGCTGTTCGAAAAGGTTTCTCAATATTCATCACTATTATAGAACAATCCTTTATTTAAATCCTATATTAATATCCCACAGTACACGTCAGTGCTCGATGCAGGTACATACACACTACTGCAACAGGTCCCAAGTGGATACCGTTTGCAGTAAAATTGTGTGACATTTATGCTTTGTCTGCACTGCTCCATATTAGAGACTTATTTGTGTGAAAAAATAGCACTAGAAATTGATGCCTTATTATGTCACTTTGAAAGATGAACCATCTCACCACCACATGCATCCTTATCCTACAAAACAGGAGACGAAGTAAGAGAGTCTTACAGGAGTAAGAGAGTCTGGTAGAGACTACCATTCAGTAAGAAAAACAGAAACCGGAGTGACTATCTTAGCAAATTAACAATTTCCAAGCAGTCCTTGATATTAGCGTCAATGCTAGGTGGGGAAAAAAAATTCGTATTTTTCTAAGTGTTCTCCAATACGCTAATAGTGTGCAGAGATAGCTTCGCATCCCGCCTGGCTGACTGAGACAATCTTTTCCCAACTGGGGTCATGCCTAGCAAGGAAATAAACAGTCTACATTAATTCCCATTACCTCTTGCAGATGCTAGGCTGTGGTCTGCGGGTGACACATCTCTCTTGCGGCTCGTAGGGTTCCTGTTCCTCGTAAATTCCCCCGTCTTCGTCCCCACCCTCCAGGCTCGAAGAGTTCTGCCAGCTCAAATGAACCGCAGCCAGCGCGCCTGTGGCATTCAGAAAAGGCAGGTTCATGTACTCGGGAATTTCCTCATAAACTGGAAGGTTCTCATAATCCAGATTGGAAGAGATCTCTTCTCCATCCACGCTCGCTTCCACACCAAGGTGCGGACATGAGAGCTTGCGCTCCCTGGGTGCCATGCTCCCCAGTAACGAGCCCTCCCGGGCAGTGACGTTCTCATCCGCCTTGACCCGCTCTTCCGTAGATTCTGTGGATAGTTTCGCATCAATATTGGTACAGTCCAGAGACTGACTACCCATAGCCAATAGCTTGGGTAGCATTTTCACAGACAGCTTGAGTTCTAAGATTTTTCTGAAAGAGTTCCTCTTCTGGCCTTCAGATCGGTTCAGATCAGCTGAAGAAAAGGACTTTGCCCTCTTCTTCCCCAGACTTAGACCAGGTGGCTGGCTATGCAAGTCTCTGGTGCTACCATTTTGAGATAATTGTTTTCCAAAAAATGGCAGGATGGACCTCCATGTTGTTTTTTCTGTTGATGGCTCTCTTATCTCCTCTTCAATATCTTTAGCCATATCAGAGCACCCCTCTACGAACGAACCCACCTCCTCGGCCGACTCAGATTTTTCATCGTCTTGCTGGACACTGGTGTCCTGTGCTTCTTCTGACAACTCCTTCTTCAGAAGTCCCGATGCTGGTAAACTGTGCCTCTGTGGTTTCTTTGGCGCCACCTTTGGTGACTGCTCCTCTGCTAAAGTGGTTGCCACAGCAAGAGGTAGGTTGCAATTGAACCTGTGCTGTTTGTCCATAACCGTGTCAGAAGTAGTCTTTCCAAAGTCTCCACCACATTCCCCCTTGTCTTCCTCAATAAGATTTTCCCCATATTTGAGTTTATTGTCCTCCACCTCCCACTGAAGGCTTTCAGGGGAGGAGTTAAGTGTCTTATTGACAGCTGGCATAAGAGACGTCCAACGTGGAGGAGGAACAGGTGGATGCGAATCCTCAACTGTGTTGGATGCCCAATAAGGTTGAGAACATTTATCCGAGTTTCTAGAATACGAGACGCTTTGTGTGTGGACAAGCACTTTAGAAGTGAGGCAAGGACTTATCTTCATTGCCGACAACCCCTGTGGCTTCCCCTGAACAGTTTCACTTGTGTCCATCTCCAGGTGACTTATTTCTACACCTTCCTGCTTCACCAACGCAGATCTGGGCTTCCGTGGTATGGGGGTTGGGAGGGGCTTTTGGGGAGCTGCAGGAACCGAGGATTCCTCATGCAATTCACTAGACTCTCTACTGTTCTCCGACGAGTGTATCAGGTTTTCTGAAGGTCCCACATTATCCAGAAGCTGATCAAAGTGAGAGACAACACTGCCAACTTTTTCGTCGATCTTTGATCTTCTTTCGGGAAGCATTTGCGTTCTGCTGGAGGCATCCATATCCATGACTGCGGTCAGGTTCAGATCTTGGGCCAAAGCTTTATCTGGCACTGAAGCCTTATCCTGATGTTTGGGCTTTAATTGGTATTTATTAGGCATAACGGCCTGACCCAACACATTTGTAATTTTATGCTCCAGAAAACTGGTGTTAACCACCTGACTCTTCTTCCCTATTTTATCTTTGTTGCTCCCTGGTTTATAATGACTTCTGGAAACAGGTGAGACCTGCATTTGGGATCCTTCGGTTCTGCAATTTTGACACATTTCCCATTGTTTTTCCAACCGGTCTATCATGAAATCTGCCGATTTGCAGTTCCCCGTACATTGACATTGCGGACAGCTACCCTGGCTGCACATGCATGTCCGTATGACATAATCCGAGTCTGGTTTGCTGAGCTCCACATGTGTTCCATTTTTTGAGTTTAGTAGGCCCAAATTTCCCGCTATCTCAGTTCTCTCCTGAACATAGTTTAGAGTGGAGTCTGGAACAGAGGTGGTTTTGGGAAGGCATGGTTTAGGTGCCACAGCTGGCTTTGGCTTCTTTGGTGCCACCGGAGAAGTGTGCGAGAGGACAACGTCAGGCTTGGGGGCAATGGGAGGAGGAGTAAGCTTCTGTGGCAGTTTGGGTTTGGGGGCCACTGGTGGTTTCTTGACACCTACTGGGACAAAGAGAGAGTAACAGTCATTATGAAACAGCACTGTTGTATAGGACAGAATAGCTAGAGTAATACAACTAATTTCCTATCAATACAGGCCCAAAATCTGCAACAATGTGCATTTATCAAAATTAAGCATGGATAAACTATACAAACATGCGGAATTGATGGTACCTGCAACATACTCGGGGACAAAAATGATGCTGTATAATAAGCACAGTGAACATTATTATAGCGAAGTCACAATCAGAACACATTTGTATTTGTAACCCAAACGGATAACTGGTAATCCAGAGAGATGGTATTCAGAATATCAAGAAACAAGTTTAATGCTACATATGACAGACGCTGTTCCCTTTTAAACCCCCTACTATTGCATTGAAATACACAGAAATGCATGTCCTTTTAACGTTTAAAGAAACAAGGCAGTGGTGAAACAGATGGGGCAGGGGAGGGGAAAGGTCTTATGCAAGGTTGACAAAGAGTCAGCCAAACTTTATAACTGAGTATGGGTGAATATGGTTAAAGTGGAAACCGCAACAGGAGAAGCAGGTAGCAACAGGAGAAGCAGGGGGGTTGGGTTTTTTTTCGTACCAGATTAAAATAACAGTATGATGTAAAGACTGGAAGATGTAGAGTAAACGTGACAAAGGCATGAATCCCCATGTTATGTTTTACTACTGCAAAAGTGTCGACACACATCCTAAGATAAAAGACGCTCGTTTACGGACAGAGACCATCCTGTTTTTAGAAAGGATCCTGGAAAGAAATACTTTTTTATTTTTTTTGCAGGAGAAAATCTATACAACTTTATCTCGTTTGCCACCTGTTTATATAGAGCATAAATACACATGTCCAATTAGCTTATATAAAATCACGAAACAAGTTACAAGAGTGACATTAACAAATGTTATAAGAAAACTACATCACAAGCACTACCTTAAATCATTACCATGGCAGTCCTTTTCCTGTAGGCTAAGCGTACACGGTATAACTATTGTGCTGTCATGAAGTAGAGTTTCTATTCTGAGCCGTTCGTTCTACATTCTTACCTCGACCCATGCAACATTTCTATACAATCGACTGCCCTTACCGTGGAGTAGAAAGTTTCGAAACATCAACAATCTACTGAGCTAAGTTAAGGGGATTTAGTTTTAATCAGAAGTTTGGTTTAAAAAGCTATATCAATTAAACATATTTCTATAAAGGTTCTTTAAAAAGTTTGTCAGAGCAATAATTGTGAATAAGTATCAATTCTTCGAAAGAAAATTTCGACGTGATTCAAAATTCGACAATCAATTAACAAAAAAGTTGCCCTACAATTCTGCTCATTTGGCTATCAATATACATTGCGTACCTTTCCTTTAATAAACTAGCTAGTTATCAACATTATCGAGATTCATTACAACTCTACCCAGTCAACAACATTCATCTTTTGTTTAGCAAAACGTTCAGAAGACTAACCTGCGCTCATGATTCCCCAAAAACACTTACTCCATAGATAACTTGCAGTTTCTATGTGCTACCAAGTAACTTTGTTGGTTTTCGTTTTCAACACTCATTGTCATTCATGTATCCGGTCGCCAAGTAAATTTGTAATAATCCATTCGATTTATTTGTTAACAAGTTTCCCACATAACTTTTCTTCGTCTCTTCCCTATACCTTCTGAAAACACCGCAATGAAACACCGCAATGCTTAGTTTTCCAACTCACTACTATGAACAGCTTCTCAAATTACGTCCAACGTCCACCAGAGGTGCCTGTGGGTACTCACACAATGAAAGCCGTTTTCCCTGACGACGTTTTGTTTAAAAAAATCGTTACAGTTGGGTGCCAGTGATAGTTGCGATTGACATTTCACAACTACACAAATATACTTCTTCCTAATAATTGTTATTTGAGCTAGCCTACTGGCAATTTACATTTTTTCTATCCCGAAAACTTCTCAAATACCGTAAAGATTCAAATAAAAGATAATATCTTTATTGAAACACTCCAGTTTTTCTGAATACTTTATTGATCAATGAAATGCGAATTCACAGTATTTTCTCATCTGGATTAATTTTATATTGAGAATAATTTTTTATAAATCGGTAATGGTTAATCCTGCAACTTTAAAAAAAATCTATCAAAACATATTTACAACAAAAATATGTAAAGGTAAGAAATTTTGAACGTTTAGAAGTTCTAAATATAAATCATGTCTAAGACCGTAAACTCAGACCATTGTAAATCATTATATTCTTCAGAATGCACGCTTTTGGCTACTCTATCTTATTTTAGGGTCATTGTTTCTGGGTTTGCACGGAACTTTTCGATTTCATTTTTATTCCGAATATTCTAGATTCTACGGTAATGTGGCTTTATCTGCTAACAAATTTGAGTTCGTAATCTCCATCAGATTTTTAAAAAGCAGAACAGAAAGCAGGTTCAACCTTATTTTACATATAAATAAATGCTTTTATAAGTACAAGTGAAAAATTATAACTATTTCAACACCGCTTTCCACACTAACCTGTAATTAGTGTGGAAAACGGTGTTATATGCATTGTGGGAATCTGAGTGTAATTAGCAAAAGCTTTGGTGCAACTTGAATTCGTTCAAATTCGGGCTTCCGTCGGCAGTCTTGGACTACAATCCCATAATCCGTGTCGGTTGGATGCCTATGGCGGAGAGCAATGACTGAGGAGTTTGACGAAGAGGTGGTTTTCGAGGTTTGTGCAGTATTTACAGGTGTTATTTTGTTTCGTTTTAATGCGTTTTAAATATTGCGGCACACAGCCACATGAGTTTATCGATGCATCTAATTCAGATTTGGAGTATTTTCCTATTCTCCAAGTGATGTGATAGCCAGTTAGCTCCAGTTTAGGTAACCGTATACGTTAATCGATTATGTCATAGCGAACTAACTGGCAAGTCATTTGAGTCAAAATAATAACCCGCTATTTGGTTAGCTGGGATCTGGCTGAGCTGTGCAGCGCTGTCTTGTCAATGGCTGTCTCTGTGTTTTAAAATGCCCTGTTAAGCATCCCTCCATGTGTCCGGTTCGTACCTGTCAAACCAATTTACCTGGTTGACTACTCCCCTTACGGGTTATTCTTAGTCTCATTTCAACGAGACAAACCCCAAAACTAGCATCGTGCTCTATTATGTCTGATTGTCGTTTAATAGCTAGCACATAGCACGTAAATATGTGGTTAAATATCCATAAATAGAGCATGAAATTCGCGTTCCATGTAACATCTTCTAATTAATTGGAGAGCTGTTAACAGACCACATCTGTAAATGTGTAAAATTACGAATTTCAGTTGCAGTTTGATTGAGTCAGGCATAGGTAATTTGACAATCAAAATAGAGACATTTTTTCTCTCGTCCTAATGTAATTTGTTTGTGTACGCTGCTCATCGTAAGTGATAATTTGCCACATTTACCCAAAATATAAGCAAAGGGCTGCAATAAAGTCTACATGCTGGAGTATATAAACACTGTCTTTTATTGCAACTTTATCACTAACGCTTGTTGCCGTTATTCGCCTAACGCCTGAGAACATTGAACATGGAATTTCGAAATTTGAGCTAGTAAATCCGAGACCAGCCTAAATAGGCCAACTTTGATTTGTTATGCTTGGAGATCGCCTGTACTCGGGCTTTTAAAACGCTTCAAATGATTGTTTTTTCCATGGTAAATTTCAGTTGCGATTTCCATTTCAGCCTTTGACCGGATAAATTACACACTGGCCAGTAAGAAAACATTTGTGGAGGAGGGGCAAATCTATCCCTCTTTCCCTCTGGGTCTGATCAGTCCCAGCTACAAGGTTTCAATTGTCTGCACTGTTTGGTCTCTAATCTCTAAATCAAAACCTGATCTTTTAATTGAGCAGATTAATTTTTCATGCAATTGCAGGACATTTTGATAGTTAATGGGAGAAAATGAGGGCAGTATTGTGGTATGGATCACTGAAGTGGACTCTGGACCTTACCATCATGGGTACATATTGTTTTTGAAATGTATAATTAAAAGTGGTCTTTTAAAAAATATAAACGAGATGTTGTTATGGGTTTTCCATCTTTAATCAACTAGTCTGACATGAAAAATGCTCATAATAAAAGTTAATCTAAATTAATCCGAATTTTCTGGATCATCGTGTAAAACTTTGAGCTGTCGAGTCTTTACATGTAAAGGTACTTTGGGTTTTACATTAGATTAGGTGCCGTTTATGGCATAAGAACCCAGGGTGCATGTTGTGTGCTTTAACGTTAAAGGTTAATCGTTTAAATTGCATCTTTAGAGGGGTCCTCTTGCTCCGTGATTGAAACGCAGATCTACCGAGATGCTGGAATAAAGACTAAACCCCTTTAAGTACTGAAATCCATGGGGAATCATAATATTAATCTTTTTTTATTTATTTATATCACTCTAGTGGATATATAGTATATTCTGCATGCAAGAGGCCAGTTGGGATTGTGAGGCGTTGAACAAATTTGGGATATTCTCTTTATCGGGGCGTAAGTTAAAATAATGCGTGGGGTATTTAAAAAAATGTTTCTCTGCCTTCATTACTCATTGTGTATTTTGGAGTGCATTGTTTAAATCACAGACCAACGTGGTGGAAGAAAGAGCAGAGTTTGAAGATTCATTCAAGGATTCAAGGGTTCAAACAATGAATGTAGTAGAATTAGTTCAAGTGGGAGGAGAGGGGGAAAAAAATCGCTAGGAATAAAGTCTCTTTTTCTCCTGCCCTCTCTCCCTGTAGAATTCTCCGTTGTTCCAGTACTTGCAGGATCTAGGCCACACGGATTTTGAGGCATGTCCAACGGTGTCACAGGAGGAAGAGAAGTGCATCAGAGGAGAGGAGGGCCCCCTTTCACAGGACATCCCCACCTTTCCCGCAGTAAGGGCAGCCCTCTTCTTGTCAACGATGCAGTCCCAGTATCCCCCTCCCCCCATTTCCTCTGTGCCGTACTTGGGCTCCATCACAGCCTTGTCCCACCAGTGAAATCACAGGGGCATGTTGCTGATCCCGCTCCCAACACCTTGCCATTGTCTGTGCCCTCACTTGAACTAATCCTGGGACATTGCTGACATCTCCAACGCGCGTGGGACAGTGAAGTCAGAAGTGTGGTGTCATTTGAGTCATACCCCCCCCCCCCCAGTTTTAATGTTCTATTCTCTTTTTATTTATAGTTCTTAAACTCTTCATAATCACTTTTTTATAAAGGTGCAAATTCACAATTATACATTTTTGTTAAGTATAAAACTTATTTATATTTTATTTCTTGCTGAAACCCAGGTTAACTGTGTTAATGATGAATTAATAAAGCTCAGTTATGTGTTGGAGGGGGAAAGTCGTTTTTATTTGATATTCCCATGTAGTACTGTGCTGTGGAAAGAACAGTGCCGATGACTGTTTAAGCCAGTGAGGTGATCAGCACCCTAAGGGCTCAGATTACCTAGAGTGCCTGGCAGAACTCCCTGCTGGGCCAGTCGACACCTCGACCCAAGTCCTGGGGCTGTCGATTGCCAGGCGTGACGACAATAAAGGGCTCCGGTCTGTGCGCGTGCGTGTGTTCGCGTGCAACTGTGCTTCTATCCACGGTGTTACTGTAAAACTGCCCCTATTGCTGGTAGCGCTGAGGGATATCCAGGTCAGAGCAGAAATGTTGTGGCGCTGATTACGGCAGGTCAGAGCAGAGGTGCCGCGGAGCTGATTACTGATTGAGATCAGAGGGTAGGAACGGCAGGTTTGCGGTCTTGGCAGGGCGGGTCAGAAGTTTGTAACTAGACGTGGACATGGGGAGTGCAGTTGTGGCACAAGGGTGATGAACTGGATGATTCCGGCGTTACACAATGAGGTATGTGAGGCACAGTAGTGTTTCGTTTGGCCGCTGGTAAAAAATGTTTAATCCATTCATGCTTGTGGACGTTTTTGAAGATGTTGTTTTCCGATTCAGCTTCTATGGGTGAAAAAGTGCTGTATTTTTAAATTCTTAAATTTTTATTTTTATTTTTTATTTTATATATTTTATTTTTAGGTTTTTATTCATTCATTTGTTTTAGAATCTGCTTAAAAGAGGTGCCTTCTCCTTTACTGCGCTCTTCATCTTGCTTTAAACTAGGTCACAGGGGTGTGTTTTCAGTCCCTCTTCAGCCTGTTCTGGGTACAGTGTTCATACCTAGCTATTGATGAACACACTGCAGAGCCTCGTCTTCAGCCTGTTCTGGGTACAGTGTTCATACCAAGTTGTTGGTGAGCTCAATGCAGACCCTCATTTTCAGCCTGTTCTGGGTACAGTGTTCATACCTAGCTGTTGGTGAGCGTACTGAGGAGGCTCATTCTCAGGAATGTCTCATCAGGTCTGTCTCTCAGTCTTTAATTGCGGCTTTTCTTGCGTCTCAGGATTGTGGGATTTTTTTTGTGTCCTGCTGGCTTGCCCTTGGGTTGTGTTGCGCGTACAGTACACAACTGCAAAGCAGAGAGGACTCCCCGCTGTTCTGCACGTCCCGCGGCCTAAACAGAAGCACGACCGGCACAAGCCACAGAAGTCTATTGCGTCTCCTTTTTTCTATTATTGTTTGAACCGCTTCGTCATTGGAAGTGGGTGGAGGGGGGATGCTAATTCGTCCTGCGGCTCTACGTGCTCCTCTAGCCACGTGTCTGCGCGTTGGTGCGGATTAGTCCTTCTCAAACCTGAGCTTCCGCTACCCTGAGCTTGGGCCAGCAACAGCTGGAGGGGTCAGTTCCTTATCCAACGAGACGACGCCTCCCTGCGCTTGAGCATGCGGTTTCCCACATACACAGCACGGCGAGGAGAGGAGAGGAGCGCATGCATGAGCTGTTGTGGAACTCGAGTGCTGTGGTGAAAGGGTTTTTTACGTTCCTGTGCTAGAGTTTCTATCTCGTGCACCAGGTTCTACTGGTTTGTTTGTTGACGGCCTCATGCGGTCATGCAGTTTATTTTTGTGAATCCACCACCACATAACTAAATCTACCTTAATGGATTTTTCAAGACAAGGTTTGTGACACGGACAGTAAAGAAGTGGAATGAGACAGACTTGGAAAACAACATGGGTTCTGAGTTCTGTGCTCTAGATGTGTCTGTATGTCTGTGTAAGAGAGAAAAATCTGTCCGGTATTTACTGTCATTGCTGAAAGTCCTCCTCAATTCTATTTCCTGTTGTTCAGGCCCGCAAATGTGCATGGCACTCACCCGCCCTTTCCACTGAGGAAACCATGTAGGAGGCTATACAGTAACTCGCGTGACTGTGCGAAAACCTAATGGCGTTTCAGAAGCGTTGCCTGCAGCCTGGGCTCTTGGAAAACCTGTGCTGAAAACGTTTCTGTGGTCTGGGAGGGAGACTCAAATCTCACTCCGACCTAAATGTGTTTTCAGCTACTTGTGACAGCCCCAAAAAATCAGTTTCAGTCGATTTGAACAAAGGTTTAGTTCAAGATGGCCGAAAGAAATCCGTCACGTGACACCTTAGGATCTGCAATGTGCTGGTGTCATTAGTCTTGTTGTTTTAGTCAGCGTATGAGGAGGAAGGCTATGGAGGAAGATCAATGCACTAGACAAAATAATTTTGGGTTGTTGTTTGTGTTCATTATTTAGGAGGTGACTTTGCTTGCGTGAAAACCCTGATTGGGCTCTGTTTGTCTGACCCAAAATCAGTAATCAATAGCTTTGTGTCCTCACATCCAGGTCAGTGTGCTCAGCAGATTGTCAACATCATTATTTATCCAATCAGAAGTGCTAATGTACCGGTTTTGTTTACCTTCTCTCCTTTCCAGAGTGTGATACACGTGACTGTCTGTTAATCTACGTACACACATATGACACCCTTTAGCTGCGCTGGTTTCTTCTGATTAACATTCTCTCTAGCTACAGGGTCAATGATGGTGACACTGTAGGTTTAAAGTACAGTAATCCATTCAATTTCACACTCCACTTATGTTTTGATGATCTAAGGTAAATTTGCATTATAAAATAGCTCTGACATGTGGAATGTAGATCAGATGAAACATAAGAATGCCTTCTATTGAATATTTTTTCAGGAAAATGAATGCAATTTCTGAAGATTTCATAACGAAGTTGCACAGTCACTGCTGTCGAAAAGAACAGGTTGCTGCGACATTTCTGTTTTCCTTCAGCAGTTGGATCAACCTTTTGTTTACTTGGTTTATACAAGCCTAAGACCAAGGTATGCTAATTCCTGGTGTGGTTTGTGTGGGAGAACAACTATGCAAACTCAGTTGGCTGGCTCAGTTGATTTCAAAGGGTTTTCAAAACCATTGCACACCACAGCTGAACTCTCAAAGGATATATGTGGATGTATAGGCAGAGGATGTTTTTATCAGAGAATGGGATGAACTCAAATGTTGATAGACTGCGACAAAGTGGGGCAATTTTTTAAACACTTGCCTACACAGCAGACTAAATTGTTGTTGAATGTTTCCTCAGATAAATATTTTATGTTTATGTGA
This sequence comes from Hiodon tergisus, assembly GCA_025775045.1. NCBI lineage: Eukaryota > Metazoa > Chordata > Actinopteri > Hiodontiformes > Hiodontidae > Hiodon > Hiodon tergisus. The sequence continues at coordinate 21,935 of JAOVYW010001873.1, forward strand.
AAATTACTATTACTATTTTTAATTTTAATTAAATTCTGTATCTGTAATGCATCAAGGATTACTTAACTGTATTTGTGCAAAAAATAAAGGAGATGTTCTAGTTTCAACTGTACATTAGTTATTAGGATATTGGTTTGTTTTTTCTGCGGGGAAAGTCTTCTGGAAACTGTTGGAGTTTGGGAAGCAAATAACCCCTTGGAGCTGTGTGTGTGTGTGTGTGTGTGTGTGTGTGTGTGTGTGTGTGAGAGAAAGAGAGAGAGTGTTGGGACGTGGGGGCCCCTCAGTAGGGGAGCAACACAGAGAGAGTAAATGGAGGGAGAAACAGACGATAACAGAGGCATTGTTGATTCCTGAAAGACCCTGTTTCCTGTGGCTTCTCACCAGGCCTGGAAATAAAGGATCCTCCCTGCCAAATTCTAAACCTGGGTTCTACAGAGATGCAGAGCAGCTTATTCGCCTGTTCTATTGGACCCTGAGAAATTCCTGCATACACAGTCCCCATGCCTGTTTTGGCCATGTACTTACTGACTGTGTTTAAAGTGTGTTTAAACCTGTCCCACGTAACCTGTTTTACTGCGTCTAGGGGCCAGGACTGGATTTCAACAGACTATAATAGCAAACTAGATTGGAGGTGGTTTTTTTATTTGATTTTATCGGTTTTCTTTAAAAAACAAAAAATAGATGAACAACCAAATCACTCATGAGGACGGAGGGTGGGTGGTGGGGGCACACGTTTGGAGACAGAACTGTAGAAACCCTCCTGCGGCTGGCTACTGAATCAGCTGTAGCCTCTAATCTATCCTGTGTACATTTTTCAAGAGCCTAGCAGACGACCATAACCACCGCTCACCCTCTCCTCTGCCATTTTACAGGGAGGCCTTTTCTGGAGACTGGTTGATGCCACCCAGAGACTGAGGCCTTTTCGCCAGGCTGCTATGTCTGACAGTCTGGAGCAGCAGCTGGTAAGGGTCACGATGGAAACGGGGCACGTCTTGTCTCTGAACGGGCCAGCAGACGCGCTTGTTGAACTACGCAACCTGATAGCACTTTTTGTGTTTTCAGCTTAATTTGATTTCCAGAGTCTCTACGCTGTTGTGAAGTGGGATGCAATGGAGCAATGTGTTTTTGAAAAGGCAAAATTCCCCTTCAGTCAGTAGCTGAAATCTGGGTTGCCAATATAATCTATATTTAACTCACTCCGTACATAACTGAGAATTGGTGTTTGGCCTACATTGGCTATTCTGCTGCCCTGTCCCACTTTATCTCTCTCTCTCTCACTGTCTCCCGATTTGTTCTATACTGTGGGGTCACAGAGGGCACTCTGGGCTGTGGAGTTTGGGTGGTAGAATGCTCTCTAGCGATGAGCGTGTCTGCGGTACGTGTTCATACATAGGTAGCATAAGTGCGTGTTTTTATTTTATGTGTACTGATGGGTGTGTGTGTCTGTGTCCAGGACATGGAGTTTCGTCAGTACTCTCTGCGCACTATCCTGGAACAGGACGTGCTCCTCCAGGAGGATGTGGAGCTGATTGAGCTGCTGGACCCCAGCATCCTCTCCACGGGGTCGTCTTCCTTGGCCGGCCGTGCCCCCACCCCTGCCCAGCCTGGACCCCGCTTCCTCGCCACTCCTTCATTACGGTATTGTCCTGTCCACCCACCGACCCACCACGCTGAGGGTGGAGTCACTCTCTCTCTCGCCTCACCTTCACCTTCCAGCCTATAACGCCCTTTTCACTCCTTAATCGTTTTCTCGCTGTTCTTTTAAAAATATAAACGGTGCAAATTGTCAGGCGTTATAGGTATAATTACATAGAGAGGCACCTTGGAAATCTGCAGACCACAGCCCTCAGGGACCAGAATTCCCCATGCTTGCCCTACACCCAGCGTTGCAACATTTGTTCACAAACTTTGCGTCTGGGAACTCCTTCGCCAGTATGTACTGAAATGGGGCTAATTTTAAAATACAGTCCTGTGTGGTTTCTGGATATGTCTATATGTTTTTGGTATTAGGATTTAACTTTAAATGGGAATGAATACGGAGCGCTTGTATCGGTTAATATGCGTCGGATAAAAGCGTGCTGACGACAAGGTGTTATGACGTAATGATATGGATACAGCAACTTAACTTTTTCTAGTCTGGGAAGGGGTACATTTTTATTATTTCTTTTTTTTAAATCGACTGCTCATTACTTTGGCATGAAAGGCGCTATCTAAATAATATCTGATTTATTGACTTACGTTTTGTGGTATGCTCTGTCCTTTCACAGGGACCTCTCTGTCCTGGTTGCCTTCGTTGCAGTGCTGATTGGCCTGCGGTCTCTGGAAGATGGGCCGGGCCTGGCGGTGCTGGCGCCCTTGGTCCTGGTTCTGCTGGGGCTGGTGCTCCTGCGGGGCTGGGCTCTGTGGAGGACGGCCCGGTTGCAGCGGACCATGTCGGGCCCCAGGTCGCAGCTCGAACAGCTGGCGCTGAACTCGCGGGCCCTGACCAGCCTATCGCGCAAGTCCCTGCGGCTCATCCAGGAGACGGAGGTCATCTCCCGGGGATTCACACTGTAAGTGTTCACTCCCCTGTCCTCGATGTTCCTGCAACCCTATTCCATTCTCCCCCCCCCAAACCCGTCAATACCCCCGCACACATACCTGTTACTATTATCATTATTCTCACCTACAGAGTTTGACAGAGCGGAAAGGAAATGTATTGCAGAAATTCCATTAAGATATATAATTAAAGGCTAAAATATCTTTATAGTCGTATGCAATGGAGTTGACATGCATTGGAGACGATCAAAAATTTAAGTTACATGGAGGACGGCATGCCGTCTATTTACATTTAAACAAGTCGTGTTTGACTGGACAGATTATAGATTGATAGACTAAATGCAAATTTGGAACAGTCTACTAATTCTGCGTATGCTGTTCCAGTCTTGTTTACACTGCACCAACCCTCTGTCCCTCCAGCCTTCTCTGATAGTATAGTATCATCCTTCCATTTGTGACATCATGTCCTGTGTGTTGTCTAGCTCTTGTTTTCCGTTTTTGATTCTAGTAGATGTTGTCACTGCGTTGTCTTTAGTGTCGTTTTGTGGAATGAGATGCCTGCATATACACAGTGCCCTCCATAAGGGTCCATACTGGGACAAAGACCTCTAATTGGAAATATATATTGGTTATATACAAAACATTTTAAAACAAATTACTGTCAGTCAGAGTTCAGAAACCCATCTCTTTTATTTTGTTTTGGACATAGTTAATCATTCAAAAAGCCTGTTTTGTTTATAAAGCCTGTTTGTGTTTTTCCGTCACCCGTGTCCCGTTGAATGAGCGTAGATGAGTAGAATTCAGATCTGGTGATTGACTGGGCCAGCTTAAAGTTTCCCACTCCTGGTGAAGTCTTCTGCCGATTCTGATACATTCTGAAGATCAGTTTTAATTTCTGTAACGGCAGTTTTGGGTTTTGTCATTTGAATTCGTTGACAACTATTTTTCTATCATCCTTCACCTGATCATCCATGTCTCTTTTGGACGCCCTGTTCACGGCTTATTTTAGACCACTCCGAAAGGTTTCCTTTTTCGTAAGTCAGATTTGGTGATTTGGCAATTCCAAGAGTCTTAACCATTTATCCTACGCCCTCAGTATGGCTTTCATTTCAGTCATAGACATTTCCACTTCATTTTGGTTGGTTTTTTGCTGCCTGACCCAAGTGAAAGACTCCAGAAGCTGTTTCAGAAACACTACAACCAAGGGTTTCCCTTCGCAGCTCTTTCACGGGTGCTAAAACATTGCCATGTGGCACACCTGGGTAATGAGAAACTCCTGTATAGAGCCCTTTGTCCCGAGACAGTCATCTTCTACAGTGGTAAAACGTGTATGCATTAAAATACCCAGGTGTAAAAGGGGATATTTTCTACTTTTATCTAATAAGGGTCTTTTGATCTGTAATCCAAATTTCATGAGCATGAGAACTTAAAATGACTAACTTGACATCTTGCCCAAGTATTTATGGAGCCCGCTGTGTATGTATGGGGCAAGAGTGTTTGTGTATTGTGTGTCGAATTGCTGAAGATCGTGTAGAATTATGTGTGTGCGTCATGTGCTGTTCACTTCATGTGTTGTGTGTAGCAATGAAGCCACTATGGGAAGTCTGCACAGTTGTATCACATTTCACTTTTCAAGTTTGCTCGACAGGGTCAGTGCGGCCTGTCCTTTTAACAAAGCCGGGCAGCATCGCGGCCAGCAGCTCCTGGGCCTGCGGAAAGCCTCTTACAAGGCCCTGCGTTCCGCCTTCAGAGCCTCCCGCCTGGCCACCTGCCACATGCTCAAGTCATATCCTCCTGTCGCCCCCCTTTTGCCCGCCGGGCTGCACGGTGGCTGCTGCAGGAAGCGTGGCCTGCCCAGCCGGGACTATCCCGAGTCCGGGCCCGGAAAGATCCTCTCACTCAGCACTCGGCATTATGTTCCCCTTCCTCCCGCCTCTCCCTCTCCCTCTCCCTCTCCCTCTGTCTCTCACCATCTTTCTCTGGCACCTGGTCTGTCGCTCCACTATTCCTCTCTCACTTTCTTTCCAAGCACCTCCTAAATAAGACGGTGATGCGCCGCCACACCAGCAATCATCGGCTGTAAATCTAGAGTCCTTTAAAAGCGTCCCGTTCGTTAAAAAGCTAATATGAAACCCAGTGACCTTAACCCAGCCCATCACGTATCCTCTGAACTCTGAGATTGACAACGCGACGAACTACGTGTCAACAGTGCCGATAAAGGAGTTGGGGTTAGGTTTGGGGGAGGAGCCTCTTTCTGACGAGCAGGCGCAGGAGCTGACTGACGACTATAGCCTGCCAGCGCTGAAGGTGAGTGCACCCGTGCTTGTTAGATCACCTGTGGTCTTTGTTAATGCCCCAACAGCACCCCGTCACATCTCCCATGCACCATTCTGTGCACCTGTAGCTGTGCGGCTTGTTGCACATATACCATCTTGTGGACCTGTAGCCGTGCGGCCTGTTTCACGTATACCAGCTAGTGGACCTGTAGCCG
>JAOVYW010001873.1:27063-39191 GCA_025775045.1 Hiodon tergisus
TGTTGCACATATACCATCTTGTGGACCTGTAGCCGTGCGGCCTGTTTCACGTATACCAGCTAGTGGACCTGTAGCCGTGCGGCCTGTTTCACGTATACCACACCATCTCACCCCTGACATCACTCACTCCCCTGTCTGCGTTGTCTAACATGTTCTCATTGGCCTCCCTCTGTCTGTTCTGGGTACTGTCTAACCAAAACCACACACCTGCTTTTGTTTATGTTTATTCCTCTTCTTATGCGACGTGCTCTGTCATCTGCCTTTTCTGTTGTGTTGCATTGAAGTAATTGGAGTCATTCAGCAGTTTCTTTAAACGCCCAGGGAGTCATATTATGCATGAGGCAACGCAGGCAAAGGCTTTGGAAATGTCATTGGCTCTCAGCTTGACGCCGCAGCATTGCACGACTTCCTCTACTTCATGCCTCGGTTGGACCTTGGTTGCCAATATTTTCCTCGTAAGAGTCAGGTTTCCTCCTTCGCTTCTCGCTTGGACTTCCTCATTGCCTTTTGTTGCCCGTAACTGACGTTTCCCTTTCTGTTTCCGAGTACGGTTTGACAAATATTTTTGTCCTCCAGCTTTTGTCCGATGTTTACTGTGTGGCTGCAGATGAGATTGTTGGCAGGCTTAAACAGGATACTGCCGTAATGCATAAAGCCATGCTCGGTCATTAGAAGCGGTGTCTCCAAAGAGGCCATTTCTTCTGCAGTCATCCAGTCATTGAGTCAATTCTAAGGCTTTGGTCATGTGATCCACATGGGAGGCTAATTATTTCTGTGCCTCCATTCAAGGTGGTCTTCCAGCTGTGGGTGGGTCAGAGCTCGGAGTTCTTCCGCCGACTGGCGCTGCTTTTATCCCCTGGCCGGGAAGACCCGAGAGAGCGAGGCGACGGGGAGGTCCAGGGGTCGCCGCGGGCGGACGTCCTGCTGATGCACCGGGCTGTTGGGGAGGTGGCCGGTCCCCTCCACCGCACCCTGTCCCGCTGTCTGGGGGACCTGCAGCACAGCTACGACTTCCACCGCTACTTTGAGACGCAGCTTCAGACGCACGGGTCCGATCAGGTTGGGCGCGCTCGACAGAAGTGCCGTGAGCTCAACAGCCTTCACACGTCGGTGCGGAGCCTGCAGCTTCACCTGAAAGCCCTTCTCAACGAGTAGGTTCCCTCCCGACCCCACTGTGACCTGCAGTTGAAGCCCGACGCCCTCCTCAATGAGTATGCACTCCTAGCTGAAGAGGCTACAGAGCCTGAAATAAAGTGCCGACATGTCTCCCAGCGTTCTGACTGCCCAGATACCGGAAATCCACTCCGTATTACATCTCAATAGCAACATGGCTCCACCCTGTCAATCAAACACTCATTTAAAGATCCGTTCTTAACATTTTCCCCAACCCGCACCCAGGTGCCATAGGTGGGAAGGTTGTTGCTGTAAATTCCTGCGCAGACCCTGTATCTTTCTTGAACCCTCAGCTCTGGTAATTGGTCCTGGTGATAACTCCCAAGTAGCAGGGTTTATGGATTACAGCATCTGTTAACACGTTTCCTGCTTCATTCTGATCTAGTGCTTTCTAACGGGTAAATAATCTTGCAATTATAGTGTGTAAAGATTCATGGCTTGAGATATAGCCTCTGAAGTTTGGTTAGAAGACTTCCTGGAGTATTTTTTTCCTATTTAAAATTGGTAGGGGTAAGAGTAGTATCTCGGTACACATTGTAGGGTGAATAATTGTTAAAATGTTATGAAACGTTTATCTGAATCTACGTAAAAAAGATCTACTCTGCACCTCCCCACTCAAAACTAATCGGTGATTCTTTGTTCCCCCTCCCCCCTTATTTGTTGGGTTTTACTCACCCCAACCACCCAGAGTGATTATTCTGGAGGATGAGCTGGAGAAGCTGATGGTTTCCCGGGAGACCGTAGAGATGACCTGCGCAGGCTACCAGGAGCTGCAGGAAAGACTGCGCTTCCTGCAGCCGCACATGCAGGCCAGCTCCAGCTGCTGGGACGAGACCGTCGCGCAGGTAGACCGGATGTTGCGGCGCGCCGCAAACTGCCCAGGTGAGGCCCGTCCTGCCAGCGCCGCAGGTGTCAATCCAGCTGCGCAGCCGAGAAGACGGAGAGCCAAAAGAATTGTCCTCCCTGATCTCTCTGGTATCTCAGTTTTTGCTGATATCCGTCTCTAGTGCAAGTACTATTGTCAAAGTATATATTACAGAGAAACAGATCGGGCAGTTTCTAAGTCTTTGGCTACAGCTGTTATTTTTTTGGTCTTTAAGCAAGGACGGCTCCTTGCTCTTTTGCTGTTTTTCCACCAAAGAATTATTTGAGTGGGATGAAGTTATTTCAGAGTTGAATGAGAAGAAACAGGACTGTGATAAAAAAACAATGGTGGCCTGCTTCTAACAGGTTTGGGCTGGCGGCAGGTCACAAACCTGACTGTTCATGTGACGGGAGGCCCTGTCTCTTTGTATTTGTTGGGCTCAGGGGTTATGTAAAACCATAGCTCTGGGGATTTGCCCCTAGCTTAAGGCTTTTGATTGTGGTGTACACTATCTACAGCAATCCAACATTTTAGTAAGATAGATTTCAGAATTCGAAAAAAAAGGGTTTAGGTTTATTCAATTGTTTTTGGACAGTCTCCAGCAGATGTGTAAACCACACCCAGAATTCACGGCAGCTTTATAATGACTAAATTCCTTCCTTTCATTGCTTTATTGCCTCCTCTTTGAATCACATGACATGGTCGTTTTCTCCATTAAAGCAGTTTCAAGAAGCCTGCCATAATAACAGGACTGCCTACGGTCTGTCCACCGTTAAGGAAAACTGCTGGATGTCAACAAGGATGTGACTCAGGTTTATTTCATCCACACAAGCCTTTTTCTTTTCATTGGAGGAGGGACTCCATTGAAACGTAGCACTGAGTGGAATTTATTGTCTTACACCGAAGTAAAATAAAGGTCGGTCTGCTCTGGCCAGATGGCCTTTCAGAGTTGGGGGTTGCAGCAACAGTTGAGGAGGAATGGAAGTTCCAAGGAAACCGGTGCAGATTTCGAAAAGCGAGCGTTCAAACAGACTGCGTTACGTCGAGGGGCAAACAAGGCTGTTCAGTGGGATGGCAAAAAAAGTACTCGAGCTGACGAGTGCAGTGACAGGATCCATACTGCTTTGCTCATCCACGCTTCCTGAGTGGGTCTATTGTCCATCAGCGGGCCTGCAGAACGCGCTCGGGTTTCCGCGCAGATCAAAAGGGCGCTCAGTTGAGCTTTACTGTTTACTCGTATGCTTTTGAAGAAGGATAAAGCTGTAAGACTCATGTTTCCCATCTGTGGTGTTTTAGTTAATGTTAATGTTGCTCGTAGGCGTTCTTAAATAAAGAGGGGGGTGGGGTGGGGGGGGGTCGTGCAAGATTCTGAATGAGGACTCGTATGTGGTCTTCGGGCCTTACAGCATTTCACATGAACATGAAAATGGGCTTTGCCTCGCTCATCTGTTAGCATCGAGTTGGTCTCACGATTGTCTTTGGATCGGCTTGTTGTGTTGTGGCCTCGGCCTCATGAAACCATTTGGGTGGGGGGGGCTTATTTGTATTGCTTGGCAGCTGCAGACATGTGAGACGATCATTACTCATTTCTAGTAAGCATGACACTCACACAAAAAAGGGTGAGCTTGCAGTTTATTTTATTAACCAAAGAGACATAAAAACCATGTGACGCATTTGTATTACTGATCTTGTGTGGCAGCTGGCTTCCTTCCATTGCTTTAATGAAAGGTTAAAGTCTGCTGACTGGAGGGAAGGAAACTTGAAAGGTGGAGGGGGGGGCTAATACATCACTGTGACCAATCGAGGGCTTTATTGAATCCTGATAGCTGATGACTTCCAGAGAAGAAGAGCTTTGGATTGCTTTACTCCCCGTTTACTCCAGTCATTTGGGACTCAAACCTGGTGATTCCCCTTTTTGTTTTCCCTCAAGAAAAATGCCGGCTTTTCGAAACCGTGCACTGTTAAGCATGTTAACGTACCTGCAGTCCTGGGTCGCAGTGCGGAGAAGTAAAAGTGTCTGATTGCTTTCCATAGGAACGCCTGACACTCCAGAAGAGAGCACCCCCACTTTGCCACCTTCTCCACCGTCCCGCCCCATCACCCTCATCCAGGACAGAGACCCCGTCCCAGAGGAGCAGGTACGGAGCACGTACGGAGCACCTCCGCGCCCCTCTCTGGGGCTAAACTGGTCAGGAACGCTTCCAGTCCGCCCAGGGCCTAGCCATGCTGTTCTTTTCCATATTCTTTGTTTTAGTTGGGGAAAAAAGGCCTGAAAAACTTGCGTAGTTAATGGCAAGTTTAAAAGTAACTTGCTTATTTTTGGTGGCCTGATAGATATGCTTGTGCCTTGCTGTGGCTCTATCTCATGACCAGTTAATAATGTAATGGAATTTGATTTCCTGCTTTAGTGTGGGGGTGGGTGTTGCGATACATTTTTTGTGTATTCATGAGACGGCCTACAGATATCCGTTTTGGAAAATTTCAGCTTATTTTTCCTCGCAAAAGTTTGGTGAAAATCAAAACCAAACATTTCTCAGCGATTAATCATACCCTTCAGTATAATTAATACTCAGTGCACACTTTATCTGTTATATTTATGAAAAATACATGTTTGTTTTTTTTGCTCAGTTTACATTAATGCTAAAGGTAATGAGGCAGGCTTACTGCGTTTTTCAGTGTGTGTTTGCCTGACTGGCATTATCCTCTCCCTTATTGGACAGGAGCTGGAGGCGTACGCGTCGGACTCGGACTCGGACGGGGAGTGGCGGGCGACGCTGCTGGACCTACTGTCCCCAGAGGAACGCGAGCGACAGCGGCGGGAGAGGGAGGAGTCGCGGCGCGTCCTGATGGAGCTCAAATCTGTCCTGGGGCTGCGGGCCTCAGAGGTGGAGCGGCAGAAGTGGAAGCAGCTTCTCTTCAGCGATCAAGGTCTGAGGCGAGATCGACTTCCTGTCTGTCAGTCAGTCGTGGAAAATCCAGATAGTGTAGGATAATGAAGAAATTTTTACTACTTCCAATTGCCACCTATGATTCGACTTAGCTGTCACCCAGGGGACAATGATGTAATTAGAGACAGGCTTACATTCCTCTGTATTAATAACTTTTCCTAGGGGGGCGCAAATGTAGTGATGAAGGGCAGTCAGTTTTGTAGTTAAGGTCACTTCTTACCTCTCTGTCACTCAGCTGCTCTGAAGCCTTTAGTGCCTGTGGAGTTGTCAGAGCACCCCGGAACCACAGATCCTCTTCACTTGCTGGATACCCCGTCAGGACCAGAATGCAGTGAGCACAACCACGTGGAAGACCATCTTCAGCTGAAGGAGGGAGACCTGGAGGACCAAAACCCCTCCCCCGCAGAAACCAAGATGGAGGGGGAGTTCTGCTGTGGATTGTCTGAGAGGGAAGACCTTTTCAGTACAGCATATACTGAGCGCACGGAGGGAACTCTCCATTTCCACTACGATGGAACAGTGGGGGAGGGGCCAGGGGAGGGTGGGACAGAGTTCCCCCTGGTGCGGAGAGCCCCCGCCCTCACTGTGATGGACAGGCTGACTGAAATTCACGGCTCGGCCGCCCTTGGCTTCAGCTCTGCCCTTGCGGCCCAGGTGGCGGCTCGGTCACAGTCCTTCACCAACATGGAGGAGCAGACCTTTGGAGACGAGGACGCGGAAGAGGAAGTGACGTCACCGGCTGTCACATCTCAGAATCAGGAAGATGAGGAGTAGAGGACTGTGTACAGTGCTGCTTTATCAAAAAGTATGGCCAGGATATTTATTTGAGTGTTTTCTGTTATTTATTGAAATTCAGCTTAACAAATACCCAATTAGTTCCTTTGTGATGTATTTTGAAATGTGTAATTAGACATTTTTGGAGCCTTTTTATTATTCCCCTTGGTCAGTTTATGTATTTTTTAAAGTCCTTTGGCTATTATTGTGACTCATTTCTCAACCAAACCAGAGTAGTCATCCTAGGCTATGTTCCATTTATCACCCTATTCCCACAATCCCCCTGGGCAGCTACCGCCACCGACACTTGCGCGCGGTATTAATCTGCTCCCGCTCAGGGAACGTCTCCATTGAACCAGACCCATAACCAAAACCAAACTCTCCAAGGAGAGGTGTTTCGGGTGTCACATGCACATTTACAAATTAGCCGTCCTGAAAGGTTTCAGAAAGTTGTTTTTTTTTCTGCCGTTTTTACAAGGTAAAAAAAGCATAGGTTCTAAATGTTTAATTTAAAAAAAAATTTTTTTTTAAAGATTGATGCCTTCTTGTAATCTGAAACTGACATCCCCCTGCCAAAAAATTCTGTCCATATTATTATTGTCATCTTGTTAAATAAAAGGAGCTACTGGGCTAACCAAGATGGTGGTCACATGAAAGAAAGGAGAGCAAAATGTCTAAGTGTTTACAACCAGTGTAGAATTCTCAGGTACTCCTTTTCTGTGAACTGCATCCTGAATGTAAAGTCACACACTGAACTTGAATGTGTTTCTGCCCTGGCTGAGAAAGAAGCTTTTGACTTGATCTGGCTGTATTTTATTTTTTTACTGAATGTTTAATCAAGAAAAAGCCATTTCTTGCCACCCCCCCCCCCCTTTCAGTCTGATAAATCTGCTTGTGATTGTTACAACTCGTAACATTCCCGCAACGTTTCTGTAACATTGTAGTCTCACCGACACAACGTCACATCAACATTGGCTATAGATTAGCTGAATAAAGCTGTTTTTTTTCTTCTCAGTCAGAGTATGTCTCAAACAGAGACGGCATGTTTATGCTATTTTAAGTACCAGCCCACACCAGCGGTGTGCAGCATGAGCGTGGGGGAGGAGGGTAAATACTGCCTGGCTTGTGTTTCTAAGAGGGCTTCTTTTGTTTGTGTAACCATCAGTATTTTATCTATGCATTTTCCATTTAGTTTCTTTACAGGAAACAAGTTATTTTGGGTATACCTTTGCTCAGCGCATTTCAGAATGTTAATGAGTCACTTTGACTGCCACATCACGTGTCGCCTCTGGCCTGGGTGACATCAGTCTGTCAGATCTGTTTAACTCTTACCAAAGTCTTTTAACAAAATCTGTGTAGTTACAATATAGACGATGACTGAGAGAACATTAGTTTAATGTTTTGGTTTAGATGTATTATTACTGCTGTTCACGACTGTACATTGATTTGATTCAACAGTAGGAATGCGCTTTTGTTCACATGTGCATCAAAATGTCATTGTTTTCTCATGACTATCAGATGATCCAGAAGCTGAATGTTATTTGATAGTGTGACAAACGCTTGTCCGTGTCCTGCAGACAGAACCGACTGTGATAGCTACCGCGTGCTGACGCTCCTCAGCGGGACAATCGTGACGCTGAACGGTTTCTCTTTCTGAATATTTTGGATCGTGTAATGCACCTGTCTCCACTTGTTTCGCCATAAATACCCGTTTTAAAATCTGAATGGGGGCCTGGGGAGAAACGGAGTTTGCCGAATTCTCATCTGTCTTGTCTCGATTCGCCGAAATGGATTTGCTGTCTTTTTCAGAGTGACTCGTCCGTAAGTATATCCTGCAGTGAACAAATTTTTAAAAAACGTCCCGCCGCCCAGGCAGCTTCTGAGCACCGTCCACTCGTCTGCAACACGTCTGCCTTGATTCGTCCACTTGATTTGACCTTGTTGTCTCTCCGTTGTTCCTACATTTCATTTGACAAATAAAATAACCTTTTAAGAGTACACCGATGTGTTCCCTTTTCATTCATCTGCCTTTCCAAGTTCCACCTCTGGGGGTGTAGGGTAATCAGAGTCCTCTTCTCTGGCGCTCAGTGGGGAGAAGGGGAAGAGTGTCTGGAGGAGCTTGCTTGGCCCGCAGCCTGTGCCCCGCAGCCTGTGCCCCGCAGCATGTGGCTCCAGCAAGGAAAATTTGGCCAGAAACGCAGTTAACCAAAAGGCGGAGTTTCTTTGCCTTAACTGGCACATGCTGAGCCTGCCCTAAGTACACCCTGTACCACCGACTGGGAATTGAACCCAGGTCTCTTAAAAACCGCACACGAGGCACAACCTCCAAAATGAGAAACGATTACCTAGTTGAGTTTGTAGCTCATGGAAGAAATCGTACTCTTGTCTCCACTCCAGGGTGTGACACCACCATTCACAGCAAAGTCTGGAACGAGCTCCACTACACCACCAACAATCACCAAATCACGCAGTGGAGAGGGGATAAAGCAGACTGCCAAAAGTTTGTGTCACTGGCATTCCAAACGTGCTAAAGACCTCTGTTACTCTAATGACACAGAGAATAAATACACATTGAATCAAGTTGATTTTTTGCAAGTTTATTCACAAGAATCTATTAGTATTATTACCAGTTGTATGCTGCAAAAACTGCATTGTGAGCCTGGTGGGATGGTGTCTACCTGTTAAAGGTTTTAGGTTTTAGGTTTCCACTTCTCTGTTGAGAGGGGTGCCAAAGGGGTATTCGATTTATCCTGGTCTCTTCCAGCAAGTGATTAATCTTTCAGCTCCTCAGTGGCAGGAGAACACCCCGTCACTTCTGGTCTGTCCATCTGGGGACTGACAGAGAGAGAAGGGTGTCTGTTCTTTCTAGCATCACACCTCCCGAAACCTGCCAGAGATCACATCAAACAATGTGCACTTTGTAAACCTGTGCCTACTCGAATGGTGGCAAATGGGTTCCGGTGAATAGAGAAGTTTTTTTAAATGCTTTGGGGGGGGTACGAGAATGGGGAGTAGAGGTCATGGGGTCATGACCCCTGGTGGGAGCGAGACAATAAACCAATTGTGAAGTGCCCCTGGTTGTGGTCCTTCACTTTCGACCACCCTTTGGTCACTTTGTACCTAAACTACTCCCCTCCCAGCCCCCGCCTCGATGCAGTACGTTCCTACATTCCCAAAGTGTACCTGAATCTGAAGTCAGGGGGCAGACACTGGCCCCGGCGGTAGTCGCCCCGTGTTTTGGCTATCTGTTTCTGGAGGTCCTTCACGGAACAGTTGTAGCCATTGAAGATGTAGTCTGCAAACAGCAGCTGCCCTCTGAGGTACATCTGTCGACACCAGAAGAAGAGACAGCCTTGTAACAGATTTGATGAAAGGGTCTCGCAAACCTAAACCTAATGCTTGCACCCAATGTTAATTGAAACAGTCCCCCTGCACAAGTTTCATAGTGTTTTAACAATATCTATCAGTTATCTTCAAAGGAAGTCAAATAGCCATTCAATTATATCCTCAAAGGAAGTTTTTCCAGATCTTAAATAGTGTGTGTTGTGTTTAATCTATAGTGGTTGGTACTACTGCTAAAGATACATTTAATTTTGGTTTTTTTTTAACTGTATGTAATAAGATGGCAGCTGCTTTTCAGTCTCGATATGAGATCCTCATACAGTGACACAAAGAAACTGCAAGATTACCCAGACAAATCTCAGCAGTAAGCGGCAGCCTAACTGAAACTTAAGCTGTCCCTCAAGTGTACAACGCATCAGACAAAACATGATCCCCCTGATCTTGTTATAAAGGATGACAGAAGCAATGAAACAAAGTCATTTTATAAGATTTTCAAACCCGAGTGTAGCGTCTGTGATTGTCATTAATTACACTACTGTTGCATCCATGACAATCCAGGTATTTGAACCAAGATCCCACACAGATAAACTTGCTATTTTGAATATCATATTCAGTGAGAAATGCTACTTGAATGTGAAAAGTAAAATAAAAACAGAAAGCAAAAGAGTGTGCATTGCATGTATGAACTAGAACATATTCTTGAGGAAACTATGTCAAACTATTATTTTAGTATCATATTCCTTTCCCATTATATCTGGACCAAATATTTGCTAAAAATGTAAATTAAATCACTGTGGATTGGCTACCTAATATCTATCAGCTACGATAGGCGAGGAGACAGAATAGAGCCTTGTATGAATGCCATGCATAAAGACTGGTGGGAAATGCGTGTTGGCTGCTGTGCCAACAATCTGTAATTCACAAACACACAGTCTGGGTGCGAGGCATCAGAGCCAACGATGACCAGCTGTCATTTTTAACAACCTCTGGAAGTGGGAGAGAGGCCCACTGGGCTCCACAGCCCGCCCGTTTCCCCCGCTGTGCTGCCCCAAAGCGGGGGTTGTGAAAACACCCATACTCCCCAGAGCGGCCCCCAGCCACTGCCTGTTGACCTGCAGCTGGAGAGTATGGGCCTCACACACGTTTCTGCCTGGTCATCAGAAATCAGGACAAACCTGGCTCTGGCTTCGTCGCTCGCAGTCCTGGGCAGAGATGCCAGGCAGTGGCAGTGGAAGTTAGAGATCTAGGTTTGAACCAAAGCTGGAGCACTGATATCTCGGCTCTGTCTAGTACGCTTTCGTTTTTAAGAATCCTGCCGTTTAAATGGCTAGCAAAACAGGTTAGGATGGAAAAGTGAACATTTTGGGTAGTTAGCCACACGCACAAGTTTGTGTGTTAAGCAGATCTGATAGGAAATCATCAGCAGTTTGAACCACGTTTCCCCACCCAGAATAACATGGCCGTGTTTTTCCAGCTTTGCTTTTTGAAAGGTAAAAGCAGCGCTTTATCAGATTTCTGCCCCACCCTTGTTTCCAGCTTGTCAGAGATTGTCTTGTTTAACCGATTGTGTTCCTCGCCTAGCAGTGAGTCTCCTGCGGGAAGCATTACGTGATCTGTAACGTGACTGTTTCTGGTTTTACAAGACGAAAACATGACCATCCTGCTCGTCATGTACACCATTGAGCCCGAGGTATGCTTGTGTGTGTTTGTAAAGTCTTTATGCAGAATCATGTCCATATGTTGGATTTTCAAATAGCGGTTCCCTGTGTATTTGTGTGTTTGAGAGTTCTGTGCTTGTGTGTACGTACATGTGTTTGAGAGTTCTGTGCTTGTGTGTACCGGAATAGGCAGCTGTGTGATAGATAAAATTACTGGTAAATTTAGGAGCACTATCTGTGGCTTTATTCAGCACAATGCACTTCCTCTCACACTCAATTCAAGCACCTTTAACCAGTTTAAAAAAAATAATTGAATATATTTTAGTGCTAGTTTAACAGCTGTTCAAAATGTTGTATAAAGCAAGAAAGAACTTCTTGACTAAACTGTCAAGAAGTCTCCCAACATACTCGAAGGTAATGGTCCATGTAACCATTCCAATTAGTTCATGATTTGTTTTTACTAAGATTTATAATAGATTTATATAGATCTGTACTCTGGCAAAATAAAGTAACAACAAGTGAACTAAGTTAAATAAGCATCCGTCACAGTTTCCCATTCACACAGTCATTTCCACAATCACGCAGCTATTGTTACTCAACAAGCCTTGCCCAAATCAGGATGCATCATGTTACATGAGAAGCTGACTTTGACGTCAGAGTTTAATTACCTCTAGCCTAAAATACCTAGAACTGACACTGCTGGAAGCTTGGGCACTGCATGCTGGTGCATTCCAGTTGCTCGTTCAGCAAGTCAACTCAAGACAAGCATCCCCACGCTGGCAAAAACAAAACCAAATGAATCACATCCCCCAGGAGTCACGCTGAAAGGAAGTCACGCTCTCTCACACCACGCCAGCACATCCACCAATTCCATCAGCCACTTCAAGCGCCCCAGCCGCATTCCATCACCTCTGCGTTACAACCATTGTGTCGTGTGACCAACAGGAGTGAAAAATCCAATAGTTCTCCAACTGATTAATCAATTGGTGAATTAAGCAAAGCGCAGGCCTATTATATTGTCCTTGCGACACTCAGATGACAAAACACCTGCCCTGGAGAGGTGTGCTGGCACTTACTGCAGAACTTTAAATCAAGGCAGATGGAGATCTGGAGGAAGCATACTGTGCTTCTATCAGAAAATATTACTGGTAAACCTTTCACCTTTCATACGCTGCGGGGCATACGCTGCGGGGCATACGCTGCAGGGCACAGGCTGCGGGGCACAGGCTGTGGGGCATACGCTGCGGGGCACAGGCTGCGGGGCATACGCTGCGGGGCACAGGCTGCGGGGCACAGGCTGCGGGGCATACGCTGCGGGGCACAGGCTGCGGGGCATACGCTGCGGGGCACAGGCTGCGGGGCATACGC
>JAOVYW010001874.1:5574-15723 GCA_025775045.1 Hiodon tergisus
GTGCAACAGTAGCAGAGATACGCACCCTTTACACTCCAGTGCAACAGTAGCAGAGATACGCACCCTTTACACTCCAGGGACTAGGATAGAACTGATGTATGATTGTAAAGTGTTTCCTCTTCCAGGGTGAAAAGTAAAAAATCCAAGAGGGATAATATTCCCCAATTCACTAAAAAAGGACTACGGATTCATCATCAGATCGCACGCAGGGGTCTGTGGTTTTAAATCGGACTCCTTTTTGCCTCCTGACACTGACTGGATGACAGGTTGATGTACTCAATGCGGATTGGACGACAGGTTGATGTACTCAATGCGGATTGGATGACAGGTTGATGTACTCGATGCTGATTGAATGATAGGTTGTCAGTTAGGGGTATAGTTTGGTACGGTTAGGGTCAGGGTTATTGTTAGGTAAGGTTAAGGTTAGGAGTATAGTTTAGTAAGGTTAGAGTCAGGGTTATGGTTAGGTAAGGTTAGGGTTAAGGTTAGGGTAAAGGTTAGGTAGAGATAGCTAAATACTGCTCTATTAATTTAATCGTTGAATGCATGTTTTTCAGTTTAATTTTCCTACCATGCATAGTTATACTTAATGCTTACGTGTGTCACAGGGTCACATAAAGCCAGCACAGCTGTCTGTACAAACACTCACACACACAAGCTGAAATGAAATAATGAAACATTCAGTAGACCAAAGGGTAACACGTTACTCATTTAAGCAGAATTTCAGTGAAATAATAGTGATATTGACAATGGCAACAGACAGCAGCGATCGCGCAGGTAGATTACCTGATGACCCTTAGCGGTATTAAATAGGGCCATATCAGCGTTGGTGCCGGCTGTCCGGGTGACAGGAGGCTGTTCTTCTCATTGGCACCTGACAGCTCGGCGCACCTGAGCCGGATGTCCACGCGCTCGCCGTGCTGACACCTGGCTGGGAGCGAGACAGGTATGCCACTCGCCGTAACTGTCCCAGAGAAAAGCCACAGTCATTAGTGAAAGTGTAACGCAAGGGGGGGAGGTGGGGCTTAGAGAAGCGGGACACGCTATTGGTTTAACTTTAAACCAGCCCTGTGCACTAACATGTGGCAAGATTATTTTATTATTTTATTATTATATAGTAACAGCAACAATAATCATAATATATGATGTATTTATTTGTCTGCATCTATGTTAAAATGCAGCATCGTTACACTTGTAACAGTGTAGGCTAGGCTATCCCGCTAGGCTTTCTGGGAGGTAGGAATGACCATCTCCACCTTCATTGTCCCGTCACAGAGCTGGGATCATCTACACCTTCATTGTCCCGTCACAGAGCTGGGATCATCTCCACCTTCATTGTCCCGTCACAGAGCTGGGATCGTCTCCACCTTCATTGTCCCGTCACAGAGCTGGGATCGTCTCCACCTTCATTGTCCCGTCACAGAGCTAGGATCATCTCCACCTTCATTGTCCCATCACAGAGCTGGGATTGTCTCCACCTTCATTGTCCCGTCACAGAGCTGGGACCGCCTCCACCTTCATTGTCCCGTCACAGAGCTGGGATTGTCTCCACCTTTGTTCTATTCCCTCCTTTATTTCCCTGGAACAGATGTAAAGTGGAGCTGTCATCAGTCCTCAATGGCTCCGAGAAGGAGCTAATTCCTGAACCAAACAGGCCCAATTAGCTCCTGCAAGCTCCCTCCGCCAGGCCCAGGGGAACCGTCTGCGCTACCAGGCCCAGGGCGGGTCCACAGTCGACCACCCAGAACCGGGGCTGCCTTCCCCCATCACAACCCCGGCCCATCGCCCCGCCCCCGTTAGTGTTGCCATAACAAATGGGGCAATGAGGTCCAATCGGGAGCCGGAGGGACAGCGTCTGCGGCCAGTGGGAGGATAATGATGATGCCGTCCATTCAGAGCCCTGCCTCAAAACCAGGCAAACGCATAATAAGAACATGCTTCAAGTCGCTTAACAGAAACGAGGTGGGCGTTGCCGCGGGACCCATTAATCAACGCTGATACATAGAAGTGTGATTAGATTTGGATGTTTATTTTTTTCCTTTATTAAAATCCAAGAAAACAAACTACCAAGCCATTTCCTCCGAAACTAATGGGGTATTCATTTATAGCGAGACCATTAGCATCAGCCGGCTAACGCAGAGCTGGAAAACTGCAACCAAATGGGCACAGTTTTAGATGGCAGTGTTTTGATGCGTATTTTTGCGAGCTTGATTAAAGCGTGAGAACCTGGATCCCAGGGCTGGAGTCGGCCCGTAAAGCAGGGCCTCTCTGCTGCCACGGAGCGGCTGCCTCTGTGCTGCCTCTATGCTGCCACGGAGCGGCTGCCTCTGTGCTGCCACGGAGCGGGTGCCTCTGTGCTGCCTCTATGCTGCCACGGAGCGGCTGCCTCTGTGCTGCCACGGAGCGGGTGCCTCTGTGCTGCCACGGAGCGGCTGCCTCTGTGCTGCCTCTATGCTGCCACGGAGCGGCTGCCTCTGTGCTGCCACGGGTGAACTCCTGACTGCATCCCTCTGTGCTGTGTGGAGGAATGTGCTTCTGTGTTTCTCTGTTCTTCTCCTTCTCTGCAGGTCTGGTGGTGGCAAAGCTGAACATTGAGTGCCCCTTTAAATCACAGAGGGACCCAAGACCCGGCCCACGCAGAGACTGCACGGCTGACACGGGACAGGCAACACCTCAACCCTGTGACGAGATGACAGGTGACCGGCCCGGGGTGTCCTTTAATATTCACATTTCATTCTGGCTTGTGCTCCCATCTAAGTGTGGGAAAATAATTCTCTACTTTATTAAAGGACTTTTTTGAGAGAGGACAGTTGAAACTTCATGAATGATTCATAAATATGCCAACCGTTTGCTAATTCTAGCCTGGGTGTGTCACACAAGTGGTTGTGAAGGGGTTAATCCTGTGGGGCTGAGATTTCGACGCCTGGCAGGTGTGCCCATGACCAGATTTTAGGTCTGCCACAAACGTCGGTTGCATCATTACGCGCGCGGCTTTTTTCTCCATCTCGTCTGCCAGCTAAGGTGGGGCTTCAGCAATAAGCTCACTCACATTTACATAACACCGCGCGTTTGACAGGGACATGTTGGCCACCGGCCGGCTGTGGGGGAGACGACCGGATCAAAACGCTGTCATGTCAGTGTTGTACTGTCAACCTGCTACGCGACTGTCACCCTGAGTCGGGTAAAAACCCTTACCCCGTTGCTCCAAAACCAGCCACCTGCAACAGAACAGCGTGTGGACGAACATAAATTTCATGGCCGCGCTGTGTTGTCACCACAGTCCTCAATGCGAGCGTGTACGTCCACTTTAAACTCTGGCCCCCGACTAACTCTGACACGCAACACGACCAGCAAAAACCACCTTACAGCGGACAAATCTGTGTTTGGTTCTGGATACATGGAGTTCATGTCAACACACATATATGAGACGCAAGCAACATTAATTTAAAGAGACTCTATTTCTTTCAGTTCATAGAATCTAGCCACCAGGATGTTGTGTATTAAGGTACTGGAATGTATTCTGAAGACAATCAAGTCATAAATTAAGTTCACAGTGTTATTTTACATGTAATTTTTGTGTTCTGTTAATTTGCGTGGACTTCTACCAAAAAATAATAGCGTAGGAAAGAATTCACTATCGGGAGTTTTGAATTGTTCCTAGAAACAGAATGCAGAACAATGGTAATGTTTTACTGTGGTAATGTTCAACCAACAAGGCTGTCATGAAATATCACAGAAAACTTAAATTATGTCAACGGCTTTTACTTTCTTTTATCCTCGTATCACAATATTCTCTGTAGCTCTTAATTGTGGAGTACGCGGAGCACCCTGGAGTCTTTCGTCGTGAGCGTGACATTTTCTGGGTCAGAGGGGGTAAGAATCTCACCGACGCGAGGGGAGACACCTGTGTGATCACAAACGAAGTGTAGAACTGACGGAGAACTGTGATGCGCGGAGCCACGTACAACATTCTGCCTTTCGTGAATAACGCTCGCCTATTCTGCGCCATGTTGATATTTTTATTAAATCGGTAAACTAGCTTGGGGGGGAAAAAGATTGCGCTCAATGAATAAACAAACAACGTAACGCCCTTGATAGGCAGTAATCCCCCCCCCCCCCCCTTTGTTTCCCGTTTTCTTCACAAAAAAAGAACCCTTTGCACAAAAGTCGTCTCCTACTTTTCCTCCTTTTAAAAATCTTATCTATTTATAGACTTTGATATGTAAACCTACAAAATCTTACCCCAGGCTAGACAATCAGAGTTGTTCTTCAATCGGGCGATCAAAAGGCGTCTAGGACAAAAGACACAATACGAAATGTGAGAATGGGTACAGTACGCGGGTGATAATTAAAAGGAAAGACGGTGCAGATTAGAGCAGCTTTATTCCACCAAATAATTTCCCGAGACAAGAGAGCGAAAAGGGAAGGGTTTCATCTTATTGTTATTTCCAAACGTTCTTTATGGCGCCTGAACACCTCGCATCAAGTGAAATAAGGAGACGATTAAAATGCCGTAGATTGGGTCCGCGTGTGATGTGTTTTTTCCTTCTTTTTAAATCCACGGCGCGTTTTAATGAAGTAGATAATAGTGTAACTTGCAGGGGTGGACCGGACTTTAACACGGCGCATCAGAAACAGAGGCCGGAGGTCTCGCTGCCTTTCCTCCACTGACATCATCCACCATGGCCTGGCTGAAATAATCTTAACCCCAGAATGACAAATTTATTTACATAAACTATATGGGCACTGTGAGCAACTGAACATGAAATCCAAATCAACACATTGTTTTCGCCACGTCAAGAGCAGCTTCGGAGTAACCATCATTTTCTGGCTCGGGGATATTTTTTGTCAAAACGGTAGCTTTGCAAATTGTTTAAAATAATCTAATCTAGCAAATCTTTACTCGTACGCTCGTAATTCAGGCATGACCTCATTCTGTTTAGACGGATCTTCTTCCAGGGCAAGGAGGCTGTCTTGTAAACAAGTGTAATTTTAACGGTCAATAACGGTGACGCGCGAGAAGCCGTAAAAACTGGTGGCTGCTTGGTCGCAGTAGTACGACTCTCGTTGACTTTGTCGCCCCCATTTCCCGAGGGTAGTGGTTCTGTTCATGTCACATCTCGAGATATTTTACTGTTATTACTGGTGGTGTTGGCTTGACAAATCGTTCTTATTTAAAAATACACACAAATCATCATAGTATGCTCTGCTGTACAGAAGTCACGTCCACCCCAAACATTGTTTTTTAAGAGACACGTGAATATCAAATAAAATAACGTGCCCTTATTTCAGGCCTTCATACACTATGCGACACTAAAATAAGCAAATACAAATATAAAATGAAGTTTAAAAAAACGACGGTCTTATACCAAACAGCCCTTTAAGTGCTTATAACGGACCTGGAGCGATATGTGTGCACGCGCCCACAAGCGCATTTAAAAAAACAAAAAAAGTGAAATGGTCCACGAGCACCTCCCTTAATCTTTTTGGGATTATAAATTAGAGAACATTAATTGGTTGCAGCTTTAATGTATTGATCAACTCATGCAAAAAATTCCCCAGAAGCCGGTAGTGCCACTGGGCACTCCAGGTCTTTGCTCGGGCTTCTCCGTATATTTCGGAACGCTCATTATCAGCGGGTTTGTTTTTTTTTTTTAATGAATTGATTTATTTTTTATAATTCGCGAAGCAGCCTACTCTTCGGTAAGATCGAAGACACCCTTTATTGGTCCCGTGAGCACGGCTAACTTTAATGGATCGCGTTTGGTGCGCTTCCCGCTCTCTACGGAAGGGCTGAGTTTTGATTGGAATACAAATAAGCAGAACGTTCACATCAGTGTGCGGCGCGGGGAGCCACTTTGCTACGTGAAAAGAGCGAGAACGCCTGCGTTTGTATTTATTTAATGTAAAACACAGAGGGGGGAAACTTGAGCCACGCGTGCTTTATACAAACGAACAATCGACGCTTACCACTCTCTGGAAAATTTAGTTGTAACAGCTGCCATGCCTTTCTGTGAGATGCTAGATTCCAAATCATTTCTTTAATTATGTTTACAGTGACACCTGTACTGGTGGCAATGACGCGGATATTTTAACTGAAATCACGTAAAAAGTACGGCGTGTAACGAGCAGCTGGCAATTCCTCAAACGAGTGGAACGCATGCAGTCCATGGTTCTGTCTGCCATCTATCTGACTCATTGACTGTCAGATAATTAATCGGGTTTGAGTTTTAATATTTTCACCCCTGGGATCAAATGCTTTGTTCTGAAGTATACTTACTGGGTGTGGTTACTGTTGTGTGAGCGCCTTCCCGGGGAAGCGTTGACCTGAGATACGTTCTGTGTGGCCATTGGGTTTTATTTTAAATGTGCGGTGGTCCGCTAATTTTCAATTCAAAGTTAACAGGGCTTAATGAAACGTGAAGTGAATATTAATAGCTTGCTACATCCGCGTAGGCGGACGTATCTAGTTGTGACAGCCACTGCGAGATGTGTGACAGATATATAAATATCTTGGTAGACGGTTAGTGAATAGGTATCCCTGCTAGAGTCAACACTAACAGATTACTCATAGCATTGCCTACCAACCGAAATAGATTTGTATCTGTATTGATGTATAGCCACTGCACGGGAGTTATAATTGCGTATTTTGTTGTCTGTTATGATACTCACTCTGATCAGTGGTCAGATTAGTTGGTGGTTAGTGCAGTACCTGGTGGTTTGCTACCTTTACAACTTCAACAGGTGGGAATGTTCGTCCCGTTAAAAAACAGACGCACAGTATCAGGTGTGAAACGGAGCTGTTAATTATTACTTAAGCACTTATTACTCTTTATGCTCCCATTGGTTAGGCAATATCACCGTACACAATTTTACAGCCAACTTTAAAACTAAAAACGTTTTCTATATATTATTTCTAACGTATCTTTTCCGCTGTGCGCGCTGTTGCGAAGATGGCGTAATCCCTTAACTTCACCCTAAATAAGGGGGGGAGGGGTTAGGCTAGGTGGAACATTAATTGAGGATACTCGGCATCTGTTGTTCGGTCATTTCCACCGATTTTAATCCACTCATTCCAGATTTAATCTTAAAAAAACTAAACATTTTTTATTCCCTTTTTTCTCCATCCATTGAGCACGGCCATACATGACCCTTGGTACGTGTGCGTACACTGCGATTTTAACCGATTAAGTTTAGAGATGGGAACTCTAACCCTTGCCACCCAATATAAATGTTAATTTTGCCACATACATTGTTTTTAATTAATTAATCTTTTTGCTGCCAAAAGCACGATACATGTATGAAACGTTTCTTTTCTTTCTTGGCGTGTTTTTATTTTTCTGCCTTTTAAGGTTAATTTTGTCGGTCATGCAACTACGCACTATTGTCTCAAGTGTTGCATAGCAACAGAACCTCCGTAAAGAACGGAGAAATTGCTGCTGTGTTTCCCCCCCTCAGCATTCCATCATTAGATAAACTCGTCTCTCTTTGAGGCTTGCAGCTGTTAAGTTTTATTTTGTCTAAACTTTTGTACTAGTTAGTGCATTTGTAGAAGACTGTTGGTGGGTGGTTTCTGTCGCTTGTGGGTGTCTTATTTTGGAAGAGGTAACAACTACAGACGGCAGTAAAAATAATCATTTAAAAAGTCACGAGGACTTAGTGTGAATTCTGACAATAAGTGTCCGCAGTGTAAAATGTCTGTTAACACAATATTGAAGTGGGAGCTTGAAGAAGAACAGAAATAAATAGATCGCAAGAAATCTGGCAAACAAATGTATTCCACCCCGCTCCTTAAAGCCGCACTCCCTCTGTTATAAAACATCTAGTCTTCGCTTGAATATGGTTTCTATTTATTGGTAATATTGTTGTCCGTGTAAACCATATATTTACACTTTGGAGTTGCAAAGTGCATTCTTTCATTTGCCTACCTGGAAGCTCTAATTATCTCCTTATTTTAACCTGCTTCAGTAAAAATGTGGGTGAATTTAGAAATTATAAGTTGTGTCAGCTAAGTAACTAAATTGTAATTTAAGGATTCTCAGCATTTGACTTGTGGAGCAGAGACATAAACTAAGAGGTTGGCCATATAAATAGGTCTGTTTTCATTTGAAGATGGAGGACAGGAAGTGATTGCATCGGTCTATCTGAGCACAGGATGTGGTCCCGGTAAGAAGAGGAGGAACTGAATGAGCGCCGTAGGCCATGAAGACAGAAAGGACGACCTCACGTTTTACAGGAATGGTTGGTTGAATGAAACTCATATTAAAACATCATCTTCCTGAGTTTTACCTGGGCAGGTTTCTGCGCCTGCACAAACCAACCACGCCAAAGTCGGGGGGGGAGAAATGTGAGCTAAGATGGCTGCCCCAGGATTTCTCTCGTTTGTTACGTAATTACTGGCGGTAGCTCGGGGGGCGCGTGGGTGGCCGGCCTGCTTCAGGATCCGCGTCCAGTGTCCATAGCGTCCGTCCCGCAGGGAGGATAGGGTCCCCCCTCCCCCTGCTGTCTGCACATCCATCACGGGGGGGCTTCAGGGGCTCAGAAGGATGATCGGCACCACTTTTTGCAACCCCCGGAGACTGTAAGGAGGATGTGCAATGTAAAAAACGAAAAGAAAGGAAAACAAAATAAACTTCCCTCATAATAAACTTGCGTTTTGACAGTTACATGGTAGCCTCATGATGAGTTTCAATTTAGAAGAAATTTAATGTCATTGACAGATAGAAGCCATTCCTGTGGACACAGTGATGATATATTACAAGAGCCCCACTCCGGCCAAAGGCAGGAAAAACGCAAGCACTAACGCAGAGTATGTTTTATCATTATTATTATTTGCAGTGTATTTTCAACAGGTTAAATTTTTCTGCTTGTCATGGGAGAGGGTCTGCCTGGTGTAGCCCTCTGTTGCGGTGGCAGAGAGGGTTAAATGAAATTGCTGCAGAGGAAAGCACGTTGCAAGCAGAGAAATTAGGCTGTCCCAGCCCCTCCCCCGCCTCACTGCAGACACGGCGCCCAGGACAACGGGGCTCTAACTACACATCACAATGACAAAGATGAGGCTGGTCTCCACCTATCTGTGTATCGACCTCCAATCCACTTTAAATGACCCTGTTAACCACGGCCCCAAAGGCGCTTTACTGCGCCCGGGTCCACTTAACGGTAAACCCGCGCCGTCCCCATTTTGGGGAACGCGTCCACAGAGCCCTGAAATAATTCTCCTCCTTTGCAAGCAATGAAAACGGCATCATCTAAACAACAGACAACATTGCAAAATCAATTTCACTGCCACTTTTCTGGGGGCTTCTTCTGTGTGTGGATCATCCCTGGGTCCGCTCTCTGTGGACGGCTTTATCAACAGTTAAGGCCACAATGTTTTGCCTTTTGATTGAACATTCCCTTCAAAGATATTTTGTTATTAATCTAACTGCTTGTTCTCTGTTTTAATTTGCTTTTAGTATTTAATTTTATTTTATTTTTTATCAATCCAAAAATAATAAAAAACAATTATTATCTTGGTTTTAATTGCTTTCTGGGGACTGCTTCAGGTATGCTCTGTGTTTGCATATCAATTTAAGACGTAATTTTAAAGCCTGAGCTGGTTACAACGGGGTGTGCTCAGTGACTGAAGACCCTGGCAGCACAAAACGGAAGCTTGCCAGCCCAGAGCAAGTGGTGTGGCTCTGATTGTCAACCTTGTTGGGTGCAGTTTAACTTTCATTAAAGAGAGAGATTTAGCACTCTTGAAAAGACAGATGAAAGAGTTAGAGGCTAATTATCAGGAAATTGAAAAAAGATAGATGTACAGCAGAGGCCACAATTAGCGAAGCACAGAATATCAAAGGCATAGCGAGTGTAAATGTAACACAGCCTGCAAGAGGGTGCACAATTAAAGCGTCTGAACGTTATCCATGATCAAAATAAATGTCTTCATTCAAAACAATTTCTTTTGAGTTTCAAGTTTGGCATAGATGGTAAACAGCCATTGAACTGCTTCAGTGACACCCTATGTGTGTGTGTGTGTGTGTGTGTGTGTGTATCTGTGTGAGTGTGTGTGTGTGTGTGTGTATCTGTGTGTGTGTGTGTGTGTGTGTGTGTGTATCTGTGTGAGTGTGTGTGTGTGTGTGTGTGTATCTGTGTGTGTGTGTGTGT
>JAOVYW010001875.1:0-15723 GCA_025775045.1 Hiodon tergisus
TGTGTGTGTGTGTGTGTATATATATATATATATATATATATATATATGTATATATATATATATATATATATATAAATAGCTATTTTTTATTATTATTTATGATTGGTGTAAGTTTGTTTTAAACTGACATTTCCTTATATTTCTGATATGTATGCATAACTGTATAATATAGGACATAATCCCAGAACTTTTACCATAACACTTGTTTTTCCAGGTTGCTGTTGTCCTAAGATTGTTTTCCCAACAGTCTCTGCTGGAAAACAACTCTTCATAACTTAGCCCAGGTTTTATCTTTTCTTCATTTGAGAAATATATGTTTAGTAGGAAAGTTTTAATATGAACAATTGATAGTTAAAAAAAAAAAAACACTTTTCTTGATCCTTTTTCTGAAGCAGCTTGTCATGGCACAGAAAGCCAAGGAGCACTTGGTGATCAGGCTGAACCCAAGGGAGGGGGAGGTAGGAGGGAGAGGAGGATGGGGTAAATAGACTCTCTGCCATATTGGAAATAGCCCTGTTGGGAAACTATAATTTCGTTCTTTGAAATCCTTTGGTTGAAAGGCACAATCACCAGCCATTCTTTTGCGAAGTCTTGCTTTTCTTTCTTTTTTTGGTTTTGTGTTTTTTTGTTATTTTGGACTTGGTGGGGTGTGTTGGTTGCAGCACTTACGTTGTGAAGAATTTATTGTGGTATTAAGATGAGCGTGATCACAAGTTGTTTAAAAACCATCTGTCCGTTTACGCTAAAGGAGGTTTTTCAAAAGAAATCTAATTACAAATGCATGCAATAGTAAATCTTTGAATTACTGTCCTCATTGGAATAAAATGATAAAAGGGGGTCTGTTGAGCAAATGATCATTGAGCTCTGAAGCTAATCTTTTGAGAGAAGTAATTACGAACTATCTCCCTGTTGTTAATTTAATAGAAACGTTTTTAAACTGGAGGAATGTCTAATACTGAACGAGGCCATGGCAAGTAATTTTTCTAAAGGGCGAAAAACCTTGCTTATCAGCAAGAATTACCGCTCCTGACCATCTATTTTTTTACCTTCCTGTTTCCCTTGCATGGGAGAGATAAGCTGTTGCCAGGCCAACAAGTAGCTCATCTCCAGTGAAGTACCAAACAGCAAGAATCAAGAATAGAGACTGGGCCACCTGTGGTGCATTGATGGCTATCCCTCTAGGTATCCGCTGGTGCTGAAGCGGCTGAGCTCTCAACTGAGATGTTTTTTGAACTATTTTATTATCCAGTACAAACTACATGTTTGCATCATGGTATTTTTGATTGAAACAGTGTTTCAACACTGTATGGTTGTTTGTGTTCATGCTTGCTTATGTTACCAAGGGAGAGTGAGAGAGTTTAAACTTGGCATGCATAATTAAAACATCAGGTACATAAAACAGAAAAACTTGGTATTTTCATTGCTGGGAAAACGGCTGCCTTTTTAGAACGAATGCCTGTAGATGCGTGCTGTGGTTATATATGTGCTAGAATGAATTTACAGTAGATACAGAGAAATTTGCTTCCCTGCAAAAGTGCCACGTCTGATGCAAAACTGCTAAATAAATAACCTCACAAATGAAACACCTGCACAAAGGAAGTGGAATACGTTAGTCACACAATTTATCATTCTCTCTCTAGAATTATATATCATCCTACTTTAGAGATTAGGTTCATTTGCATAGATAAAGATTTGCAAGGCTTTGGGTAGCAGATCAGATGGTTTGTAATTTATTATTATTAGTGATTTTTATGCTTATGATTGGGAAAAGGAACCCCTGTAGCATGTAGCAGGTGACAGGCTCTTTGGTTAACCACAGAAAACCTCTTTATGATGCATCAGCATGGTCTGAACAAATAGCTTCCCGGACAGTCATGCAAAGCCAGGGTAATTAAAGGTGATTAAGAGTTTAATCTGCAGTGCCAGCAGTAATGGAGTTATTTTAGTGCATCTGAAAGCAGATGCCACACTTTTCAAGAAGATTATAAGAATAAAATGCCTGTAATGCAGAGCACACGTAAGTCATCTACTTTTCCCCCTTTTAGGCAATTGCCATTAGGGTTAGAGTTGGGTTATTGTTACATGTGTTAGGGTTAGGGTAGGGTTTTCATTACTTGAACAATTTCTGTGTTATGATCTTTTCTTAAACCTGTCTGTCTCAGGGTGTTAATATGAAACGCTGTTTGTTTTTATTGGTTTTATTCATGCAGTCCCTGTAGATTTAGATGGTTGTACAGACAACTGCCCTGTCTTCAGAGCCAAGATGGTGACCCATAGCATCCGCCAATCAGACTCAGTTCATAAGTAGTTCATCCACAATCGTTCATCTTCCCAATCTCCCTGCTCTATTTTTAACATGGTAACCAAAGCTTCCAGTAAAGATATATGCATGGAAAAGCCTTTTTTTACTATTAATAGAAATACCATTCAGTCCCATCAGAGCAACACCTGGATACTTTCTTTTTTTTCTTAAAAATTGTAATTTATTGTTATGAAAATGAACGGATGTTATTTTTGGTTTCTTGCAATAGATTTACCCTATTCTCTCTGACAAAAGGTTTAAATTGTGTTTTTGTTCTTCTGAGTCAAGCGCAATTAGGATTTTGCAGTTTGTAAGATCCACGTGATTTCAGAAGTATCTTATGACCTGTAATTGACAATAAACATCTTTAAAAACTGTGGCAGTGTGGATGGCGGAGCAGTGAAGTACCCAGTGTCTGTAAGGAGAATGTTCCAGATTGTAAAGGATCTGGCAACTGGGGGAGGTTAAGGACCCACTGGTAACCATCTGAAGAGGACTCAGCTGTGTCGAGCCTCACAGCTGCACCCTGCTGAAGAGTCATTGATCTTTCCAAAAAGACTTCTGAGTTTATTGAATTTGGTACCTGTGAGGATACCACGGCATTTTGAAGGACCATAACTTTTTTGATCTATAGCATTAGATGACTTAAAACCTGATCTTGATAACCAGGCCTTTTGTAGCTTTTTTTCTCCCTGGGTCACATGTGTTACAGTGCATCACATCCTATTTTCTCCATCTGTCGTCGCATATAACTACCTGGAGCACTTGAGCAACTACAGTTAATCCCTTTTCTAGCTGGAGTGTTAAATCAAATACCTCTCCTTTTTTTATTCCTATACATTTTTTAGATTATACAAATTCAAAGGCATGATTGGTTTAAATATTAATGCATTTATTTATTAGAACCTCAGTAACTTAATTAATAAATGAAGTCAGTTGATCTCAAATATGGCCGACAGAGCGGTAAGAGAAAGAATCATATGTGGCTGCACTGTGTCACAGACTAATCCATTCAAAAAGAACTTGGCATTGGAACTCTCCACCAGAGGAGAGCAAAAACTCTTGTGATCCTAAAACTTATTTTTGTAAGTTGTAAATTATAAAGCCAGCAGACATGAGGAGGATGAGGAAATTCAACTAACCCTAACCCTAAACCTAACCCTTCCTCTTAACGACACCAGAGTTGCTGCTTAGAGACAAGAGAAGCTCAGTTTTCACCCATCCCAGCCAGAGCGATGATCTGGGTCAGCTTTGAACCTTCAAATTTAAGCGGAGCATTAAAACCTTGTTAATATTAACACTAACACATTAATATTATTAAGTGATTTGGAAGCCATGCGTTACTCTCTTACAGTTTAAACTGACCAATAGAAATGTGGGATCGGAACTAGACGTATAATATTGTTTTGTCTGCAGTGAATTTAATCCCAAACTAAAAAGGGAAAAGAAACCACATGTTTTAATAATCCAATGTAACAAATAACAACAGAACTGACAAGTGAAGGGATCTTGAGAGGTCAAAAGAGGTCCATGATGGCACATAGAAATCCTGATATAACCACAATGAAAAAGATAAACACTAAAATGGCAAACTATTTAATATAATTTGGGTAAGAAATTTCTATGGCTTTTTTTCTGTCGCATGATAGAGGGTTGGGTGAAAGGGGCATATGTTGTTGTTTTTTCACTTACATCTGGATTAAAACTGGAGTTGTGAAAACTCCCCAAGAACCAGAGTCATTACCATCCAAAAAACCCTATCAATGATATAACGACTAATTAGAATTACTAATTGAAGTTCGGGATTATGATGTTGGTTTTAGACTTTAGCTGGAGTAATGTAATTAGCATTTAAATGAAACACCTCTGAAATCCGATATCTCAGTGCACTTGGATGATGCAGCCAACCAGATTAAGAGTCTGCTTATGGATGGACTCTCTATCGGCAGGTTAAATCCACAGCTTTGTGTAATCTAGTTACCAGATTGCACCTTTGTGTTCATATATTGCGGGCCTCTGGGGTTTCAATGAGAATGCATGGTTTTTAAAGCACCTTACTGTTGCAGCGGCTGCTATTACAACTAATACAAATTCAACAACCAATAATAACAATTATCAATCATCGCCATCATCAAGTTTGAATCTGGCTCACACATAGTTCCCTTATGAGCTCAAGTGTCTCTGACAGACGGAACATGGCAGTACAGGTAAAAATTATCCAAATAGTAATAAATAAATACTGAAATTAAACAACATGGACCAAAAACTACGGATAGTTTTTTATGTTAAAATTTTAATTCAGCATTCACTGGCATGATTGTGATAAATTCT
This sequence comes from Hiodon tergisus, assembly GCA_025775045.1. NCBI lineage: Eukaryota > Metazoa > Chordata > Actinopteri > Hiodontiformes > Hiodontidae > Hiodon > Hiodon tergisus. The sequence goes on from JAOVYW010001875.1 coordinate 4,634, forward strand.
CCAATCGGAGAAAAGAAGGCTGACATTGGGGTCGCATGGGTTGTGGGATATCAGTAGATTAGGAACACTAACCACTGAGTGGCTGATGTAGTTTTGTGAATGGATTATGATACCTCTGTTCCTGTCAAAATAAGCATCAAAACCTCAAAAAAAATCCATAAGAGGACAGACTCATAAAAGAAATACCAAAAAACCGCAACCCGCGACTGTCAAAAATTTGAAGTAACTCTTGGAAAAAGTAAATCCATAGCCGTTGATAATAAACAGACTTCTGCACCATGCTCTCAGGTCAGAGTTTGTGTGGACTCTGCAAAGTATCTCCGCGATTTTGACTGGGTTTTGCCCCACTGTCCAAAGACTTGTGCACCCAAATACACAACAACTGTAAAAACATTATAATAATAAAGTTACAAACTCAGAGAGTTCTCTCCATCACACCCTGCCTTGCACCCTGTGTCTTCCGGGTCAGGCACCGCTGCACCAGAACCCTGATCTGGATTACAGGGTTACTGAAAATTAATGAATGAAATGCATTAATGCGATTAATGTATGAATCAAGCATCATTACCTACGATAAAAAAGATAGAGAAAATAATCAGAAGGAATGAAATATAAAATATCAGACACAAAACTTTATGTATGGTATCCTTTTTAGGTCTAAATTGTCTGAATGTATTAAGTGTGGGAGATACAAGTTCTGCTTATGCCTGAGGGTGACCTAAAGTGGATCAGGTATTTATGCTTTTTCAGGATACAAGGCAAAAAATCGCTAGCAATGTCAGACTAAACATAAACAATTATTCAGAAACATAAAATGAGCTCTGTCAGAGGTGCCCTCTAAAGATGATCAAGCAGAGTCATCAACTTGAGTGCGTTTCATGTGGGATCTGATCATGTGAATGAAACCGTGTTTCTGTGGAATCTGACCGTGCAAATGTAAGCGTGCTTCCTGTGGGATCTGACCATGTAAATGTGAGTGCATTTCATGTTTGAGTTGACCATGTAAATGTGAGTGCATTTCCTGTGGGAGTTGACCATGTAAATGTAAGAGAGTTTCCTGTGGGAGTTGACCATGTAAATGTAAGCACGCCTCCTGTGGGATCTGACCATGTGTATGTAAACGTGTTTCCTCAGGAATCTGACCATGTGAATGTAAGCACGTTTCCTGTGGGACCTGACCATGTAAATGTGAGTGCATTTCCTGTGGGAATTGACCATGTAAATGTGAGCGCGTTTCCTATGGGATCTGACAATGTAAATGTGAGCGCGTTTCCTGTGGGATCTGACAATGTAAATGTGAACGTGTTTCCAGTGGGATCTGACCATGTAAATGTGAGTGCATTTCCTGTGGGATCTGACCATGTAAATGTGAGTGTGTTTAGAAAAGCCTCACAACTCCGGTTGTTATTTAAACTATTTACATTATTGCCAATAAAATCAAAAACGTTTTGTAATCATAGGATTCCTGGCAGCTGTTTAAAATGTATTCCCTTGTGAGCATCTCCTGCGACTACCTTTGAAAAGCGTACTCAGGTAAATAATCAGATCAGGCATATCGAGAGAACATGCAGTTATTCAATTCATGTGTAACTCCAGTACCAGCTTGCTTCATTGCGGTGTTTCATTCCGAAATGTCACCTTCATGCATATGTATGAGGTGACTTGTCGATGAACCGCACAAGAGGCGCACAAGGGGTATGTTTGCATTACACAGTGATCTGTTTAGCAGGATTTAGATAATAGAACATTAGACTGGTACAGGAGCGGAATAGAAATGCAACTGTATATGGATCTATTGAGCAATGAGCGAATGTTCCAGAGGGGGACCATTTTGGCTGATTTATAATATTCGAAATTCGGGGAGGAGGATCTCTCTCCGTTTATTGGGTGTTGATGGCTCGTGATGTTACCATATAGTAGCTAGAAGAAAAGGAAATAGTCCATTTAGTGTATATAAAAATCTAAATACTCATAATATGCGATGCTGTATAAGCTGATCCTATTTTTCTCAAAATTATTTTCTTCCTTCCTTGATTTTTTTTTTTTTTGCATGGGATAAAACATAAACACATGGCCCTTCAGGAACGCTTAAGTGTTGTCAGTGCATCTGGCTAAATCCCCCCAGTTCAATTTAAATCTAAATGATTAAACTGGGGAAAATGACAGAATGTTCTTATTTTGGAATTAGTTGGTTGAGAAGCCGAGGTGCGGAGCTGTTTCTCTAGAGTCTTTCAACTGTTTGGACATCTGGTGTTTATCCCTCTTTTTAAACTGTCTGAGAACGACGTCACTAAAAGTATGGGAAACATGTGGGCTTATCTTAATATAGGAGCAGCAGTACAAAGGTCGTGCAGTGTGCGTCGCATGGCTCTGGGTACAGCTCCGTCAAACGCTGACTGGTGATTCAGGACATACAGAGACCCATACAGTTTGTTCACCCGTTTTTTTCCATTTCCAAAACAGATAGATGGGAGTAAAAGAAACCTGTACTTCCTTTTTTGCAGATATACAGTATATACTATGAATTCACAAAACCCGCCAAGTCTTGACTAAACTTTTCACTAGATGTCTGTCACCTAGTGTCTTCTAAGTTGACTCTGCTGTATTCTTCACTTCAGACTTCTTGTGAAAGTTTGTTGTCATAAGAAGTTAGCTTGTCAGATCTAGCTGATGTGATTTTAGATGTGGTGACTGTTAAGCTTTTATAAATAAAACCAAATGGCATTATTTAACGTGTATGGATAGCTCAGGGTATAATTTATGCTGTCTGTCTTAATAATATAGTTCTTCCGTAGCTGTTGTTGTTCAGTACAATTGTGCTATTGAATTTGTTTAATAAAACCAAATAATCCATTGTCTCTTTGGTGTTTAAGCTGTCACAGTGAATGACTATTTTGTATAATTAAAGGGTTGCGTAAGCTGAACACCATTGCCTTAACTGTGTCATTGTTATGCCCGTCACCGTTTTGATCAGGAATGTGGTTTTTAAACAATTCAACTTAGCTGACACTTTTTCCTGTTGACTGAGAAGCTTTAGAAGCGGACTGTGGCCTCATAGGGATTGTAGTTCTGAATACTCCGACTTGCTCTGTCATGGAGGCCATTCCAGATTCCCTTAGGAAACGGTGGTCGACTGGGTGAAGGACAAGTATAGCACTTGGTGAGCTGTCTCTGTCGGCATGTTTCCCAGAAGGGAAAGCGCAGATCCAAAATGAATTGACGCAGCAGAATTTGATCCATACAGCCGCGCACCGGCTCTAAGCGTGGCATCAGAATGAATGCTAACACCTTTAGCACAGGTCTTGCAAGAGAATCTTTCTTTTTCATACCTTTTGTTCTCTGAACACTGCTCAGAATTTTTAAATATCTTTCTCAGAAAGGTTTTTGTTTTCTTATGCACAGCCTATGGAGCGCTCATCACCAAGGTCCTGGTTTTTAATCAGCTCACCACACTGAAATTGAATGCTTGAAAACTTTCCTAGACTTAAATGGCATTTTACCTTCTTACCTACCATATTTTATTTCCAGCATATCAAGACAAAATGTATCAGGTTCAGCCACGGACGCCATTGCATTGAACTGTTAAACGTATGCTAAAAATCCACCTTAGAGAGACTCAATGATGTATTTTTGCCTGTGTGGTGAACTTTGTTCAGAATATTCCTCATTGAAAGTCGGTACAGCGCGGGGTTATCTAATTATCTAACCAGAACACTAATGTGTATAAACGAAGAAAATAAAACCCTATTTAATCAGCGACAAAATATGATGGCTAATGTAGAATTAATATGTAATAGTTTTACAATACAATACTAATTATATGAAATAATTATACACTTATTGATTTAACAAATGATCCACAAATTGAATAATGAGAAATACAGCAGGTAGCTGTATGTTATTATGTAGAAGATGAAGGTTTCCAATTAGATATAGTAATTACAGAAAACAATCCTGAGCAGTGGATCTGTAATTATCAAGGTGCAAAGCAACGTGATGTAAGCTTGTGTTACAGTAGTACTTTGTCAGAGACTCGGTCTCATATTAACCTAATATTGAGGATATTTACAGACCCTGTTTGAATGACATCACCAGTTTTGCCAGTAAGAGGAACATGCCCATTGTTAAGAAGGTCGCCCAATGAGAATCTTACTTCAGCAGTGGGCTTTTGGGCACACAAGAATTAGCTTAGGTCATCAGATCCACACCAGTGAAGTCCACCAAGCCAGTTGTTGAATTTAACTTAGCATAGCCTGCTACGTCAATGAAGTATTTCACTTGTTCCCTTCATCATAAGTCAAGGTTTCGGGGTCTTTGCTCAGACAGGTTAACCTCAACACTGGGTTGCGGTTCGCATTTTTCCAGGCCTTGACAGATTCTCACCTTAAGAGTCATTTGTGAAGGCTGCACCTTTATAGCCCAAAATATTGCATAGTGCAACTAATTCAATGGAGAGATACAAGATGTGATTGTGGGCCTCCCCCTTTTTAGCTTTTGGGTGCCTAACAAGTGTACTTCTCCATGGTTTCGGTGTGCATCGTTTGTAACGGTCTGAATGAAACCAAAAACTGTTTTTTTTTTTTTGTATCTTGTTATAGTTAATTAACCTTACCTAGCCTAGTTCACCATAGGCCTGATTAACACGTTCCACACCATAGATTTCCCTGCTTGCCCTGTTATGTCAGACATCTCACCTGTTTTACAATTCCACACTTCACCTTAACACCCCCAGCAGCTGCTTATTGTTCACAAATGTTAAACACCCGAGAGCAGTGTATAAATAAACCAAAATGTATTACATTTTTAAAACTTTCTTACTCTTACTCCAGTTCTACAATCTCAGAAACATTAACCGTTTGCAGAGGCATTGTGGTGTTATGCATCCTAATATGTTGAGACTAACAAGCAAAAGGAAACCAAGAAGGGTCAACAATTTCCTATGTTAATTTGTTAAGATATTCTGGCAAAAATATTTCCCCTTGGTAGTTTTTTTTTTTTTTTTATCCACTCAACAAAAAAACAATAAATCAAAGACATTGAACTAAATCCTAGCACCAGAGACTGACCCTTCCGTAATTTATGGTAGAAAACATAAAGTTATTCTGTCGAGCTGTGTTACTCTATCGCACCGTGACAGACAGACATTGATCTCTGGAAAAGTGGGATTGCCTTGTTTTTTTGTTTTTTGTTTACTTTTTCAAAATATTTTACATGATGGATAGAGATCAATCGGTACAAACAGCGCCAGCGTTACCAACAGCTGGAAGACAAGATGGGAAACAATACACTGCACATCTCCAATCCTACATAGAACCTGGTGGAAATTAAATGATTACAGGCCTGCTAACAATTGGCGGGGTACAGGACTGTGCCACGCGTCCGTCTCAAGAACACGTGCAGGAGAGGTCCAGGCACGCCCACCAGCACCGGCTGAGGATTGCGGTAATTATGAACGTAATTTAGCAGCCTGTGATCCCTCAGTAGGGACTGGAAGTCGGAGCCGGGCAGGAGAATGGGTTCCAGGGAGGATAAAGATAAAAGAAAAGGCGGAAGAAAAAGAGAGTCGGCACTGGCGAAGGGATTGCCGACAGTTCGTGTTGGACTAAATTTGTTAAGTTCGGTGCATTGTTTTGGTATGTTATTTTAGTTTGTTTTGTTTGGGGTGAACCCTTGAGCTGGATCCCTGAAGACCGTTTTGTTCATTACTTTGTATAATAAAATAAATAACTCGCAAAAGAGCGAGTTGTCGTTCGACGATTATTCCTGAGCTGAGCACATCGGTGTACTACAAGGACCAACTATAAGAAAACCTTAGATGGATTTACTGCGAGCCTCTTACTACCTAACTGCTCCACCATCGAACCTGAAAACACTGCTTTCTTTTTTCTTTTCTTTTTTTACATTCACCGAAATGTGCGAAGATGCCTGCCTTTTTTTTGTTTTGTTTACTCTTTATGAAAGTTGTGCTCTTGTCCCTGTCGACACACTATGAGGGCCCTGAGAGTGAAGCTGTCAGCACCGCTTCGGGGCTGTCCGTAGGCAGACACGACAGGTCGTCACGGCGACGGCGGGGCCAAGCCAGACGGGATCAATGCGTATCTCCGGCCATTAATCCCACTGCCAATCTCCGTCATGTCAACGCAGGAAAAAGGCCCATCTGTCCGACAGAGACAGCAGCACTTAGGGGACCTGGCCGCAGGCGCTGCCCTCTGTCGGATCCATCGTCTGGTTACGGGCAAGAGTTCCACTCCCATCCAGTCTCGCTCCCCTGTCGTTTTCCTGCCCTCAAAACCACAGGCAACTCAAGCAGTGTAGCGGAGGCTAACCAATCTCAATTAGGTTAATAAGGCTGAACTACTTCAGGCGCCAGACCCCGTGACCTGACGACTGCCAACTTAAAGCACCCTGAGCAGAAGGCCCTGAGGGGAATCGCTGTGGTATCCCTGCAAGTACCTAAGGTATTTCAATACAGCAATCCTCCAGCTAAATACATGCGTGAATCACTCAATTTAAACTATTCCTGATAATTGAAAGCCATTCATCTAATGGCTTTTTTCAGTTTCACCTTCCCTGCTGCAACCTTAATTGCAGGTTTTAAGTCTAATGGCTTATTCACTATGCCACTTGATTATATTTAATAAAATAATCCGAATAATAAATACGTCCTCAGTTATATAACTTGTGTATGAATATATATTAAATAGATTCATGGACCTTGGATTACCATTACTGGAAGGTCTACTGGTTTGTGTATTAGCAATTAAGTCATCGTACAATCTCATGATACCAATGCCTGAAAAATGAATCTTGCTCAGTCCATTCTTTCTATGACCATGTCAAATTATGTGCAAGACCACCTTTCTGATGTGAGCCCCAGAAGACAAAAAAAAATTCTAATTGCAAAAAAAATCCATCTGCGCAGAACAGGTGTTTATTTCACAGCTCCCAAGGATGTAATTTCCGGCCCAATAATTATCAGCTCATCCTTCTGCAGTGGCTGTGGCGATACTGAAGATATTCTCCCCTCGGGATTCATAGCTCCTGATCACCGTTCACGTCAATCGCGGCCCATTCAGGGGTCTATCTGTTTGGTGGAACAATGAGGCTTGGACTGAGCGGTCAACTCTTCAGCTCAGTGGGTTCCTTTCAGACACTAAAGATAATTTAACTTTTAATTTACATTGTTTATTGGAAAAACGAGTGCTGTGAGAATGGATTGTGTCATCAAATCGGAACACCTGCGAATGGCCCTGATTGTATCAGAGGGGTTCGGGGGTTGTCTTTTAATTGGACACTTATGTTTATGTTACAATTGGTCCCCACATCAAGCTACTTCCTTCTGATTGTCTCCCTGTTGCCCTATTCCTTCATTTGCATTAACGATACTGATTTATTGCTTGAATTTCATTCTTGAGGACAGGTAAAAATAGATCGCTAACAATAAGAACCCTTAGTATTCTTATTGTGTGTTTGCATTTAGTAGATTATATTCACTAAATAGGAGAGGAAACAATGAGCTTTTTGAAGATACAGTACTGTGCAGAAGTCTTAGGCACTCTAGATGTTTTAGATAAATATAGTCTTAGATGTTGATTTTTTTGTCTTCTGTATTAGCGTGTCAGTAGAATAGATATATAATATTTTATTTCTGAACATTCATTTTGCAAAAAATGTAATGTTATAGATTATTTTTAGTATTTTGTTAAAGAAATTAACATATTATGTAATCGACCACTATTCAGATAAAAACTTGTTTACTTCATAGGTAAATAGCCCATTGCATGTAAAAAATAAAAAAAAAAATAGAAAAAAGATGACGAGCGGGTGCTAATTATTAATGACATAATAAGCTGATTGATTCAAATTAATTAAATGAAAACATTAACAGCTGTTGAAGGAATTAAACTGGGTGAAGGACAACCAAACGAAAAGGTGAGGGTGCGGCAGTTTAACCTTAAAATCATTCATTCTTACTCCGTGGCAAGAGTGTGCACAGCAACAAAATGCAAGGTGGTCATTCGGCATCAGAAAGGTCTCTCCCAAGCAGAAATTTTGTGGGAGACAGAAGTTTCAAGATGTGCCGTCCAAGTTATTCTGAAGAAGCACAAGAAACGGGAAAGGTTGAGGACAGGAAACATAGTGGTCATCCGTGGAAACTGATTGCAGCTGACGAGAGATGCATCAAACTGTCGTCCCTTTGAAATTGGATAAAGTCCAGCACTGCTATCAGCTCTGAACTCACAGAAGCCACTGGAACCGAGGGTACACCCATCTACAGTCCGGAGACTTCGTGGAAGAGTTACAGCTAAAAAGCCATTCCTCCCAAGTGGAATTAAAGCCAAGAGACTTGCCTATGCACGAAAACCGGAGTGGGGTGCTTTTGAAATTTGAGATGTTTAGCTCAAACAGAAGGCGGTTTGTCTGTAGTAGAACTAGAGAGAACTACATTGATGAGTGTCTGCAGCCAACAGTGAAGCACGGCGGAGGTTCCCTGCAGGTTCAGGGCTGCGGTTCTGCAAATGGAATTGATAATCTGGTCAGAATTAATGGCGTCCTCAATGCTGAGAAATACAAGCAGACTCTCAACCATCACGCAATACCCATCCCAACTTCATTCTGCAGCAAGACAATGACCCCACACATGGCCAAGGTCATAAAGAGCTGTCTTAGGCAAAAAAAAAGAACAAGGAGTTCTGCAACAGCTGGTATGTCCTCCAAAGAGCCCTGATCTCAACATCGCTGAGGCTGTCTGGAAATACCAGGACCGACAGAAGCCAGGGAGATAGCCAAAGTCTCTAAAAGAACTGTGGAAAGTTCTTCAAGATGGTTGGAACAATCTTTACACTGACTTATAAAAAACTACCCAATTTATGCAGTTTTAAAAGCAAAGGGCAGTCTCACCAATTATTGATTCTTGTTTAGTTTTTACTGTTTACTGCCCTTTATATATATTTTTTATACTTAGAAACTTTTAATTTCATAATTTTATTTTAAAAGCAACTTTGCTATAGAGAATTTTTTTTTTACATGAGCCTAAGACTTATTAAGTTATTAATATTGGAATATCAAGATGTTGACACTGTTCAAATGATAAGAAATACTGAACTTTTACAGGGCTGATGTCATGTAACAATGTAAATATAGTACACCTGGCCTGCCTGGTCCGATAGCCGCCGGAGATAGGGAAGGGGGAGGGTTACACCATTTATTGGGCATCATTTTAAACAAAAAATTTGGGAAGGGGATTCTCCAAGGCCTTGAGGGTGTGACTTCCAGCTGCATGCCACTACATGTTACTCCGAAATTAAAACCAAAACTGGCTTCTGGTTTTTCAAGTATAAATGCTCAGTGTGCTTGTTCTCAGGCAATGTCGATCAAAGGCGTTCGTCAAAGCTGTCTGGGGCTGACCATACAGTTGTTGTGATTACCCCCAATTTACAGCAACAGCACGTCAGTCAGATGGCCTTTCAAACGACACAAAACTGCACAATAGCATAGCTATTTTGAGTATTTTTCTGTCTCCTACACACAAACGTTGTATAGTTGTTTAGTACTTTTCGTTCCTCTATCCCGCCCCTTATCTGAGTCGGGTTTGATTTTTTATTTCTTTTTTTCCCTGTGCAAGTGAGTCTTTATCTCGATCAAGTCTATTTTCAGAGAAGTTTGCCTAGTGTGCTCGCATGCATGTCTTTTCAATGATTCAGTCATTTATTGACACTAAGTGGCTTAGCTGAATAGTTCAGCATTATGGCTTCAGATTCTCTTACACAGAAAGAGAATTGGCCTTGAATAATCCCATGATAGAGTAGTTAACCCTCCTGTTATACTCAAATTTACTGTCCTTGGGTTCAATTTGACCCCAGCAATTTAAACCTCCAGATTATGATTTTTACCTAGGTTTATGTGTCAGGTACTTTGTTTCTTTGTTGACTACCTAAATAGCCCTTTAAATAAAACATAACCCCCCACCCACCCCCCTTTATACATTCAGAATACCTATTGCGCGATTATGGAAAAATATGCAAATCACCATAAAATCTCACTTATTGACCTAAAATTTGAAAGAAAGATATTTTTGGTGTTTTAATGTCTTTTTTTTATTTCTAAGTACAGATTTTTGCTATTTATAACATTTGGAAAGAATAAAACTATTTCTGTTATCAAGGATAGTAACATGTATTATCATATGTTACGTTATGACCATTCAGTCCTTCAGCCATGTCTAGTACCACCCTCATTCCCTGATTTTATTCAGGTGCTTCCCCAGGGGATTTACTAGTGTACACCTGCATATTCCAAGCATAGCTGTACTGTGCATCACATGCTGCCGATATTTTGATATAGTATTTGGCCGGTTTGCTTCGTATTGTCTGAAGGGACAGCGCCCACAAAATGCAACCAAACATTCATCCACAGTGATGTGGGGGCCTGGGTTGTAAAGAAAGGTTAATTGCTGGACCCACTTGTCCCATTCAGCCCTGCCTTGTTTCGCTGTCATCAAAGCATATGACACAGGAGAAAACATGTCTTTAGAGACATGGTGTTTGGAAATATTGCCCATCCATTGTCAGCTTTCTAAAGGCTTGCTGTTGGTTCTCCTTTTGACTTGTACACTCCGTCCAAAATGAGCAACCCGATGTAGGCTTGCAAGTGGGTCACATCCTAGTCTTTCCAACTATCCTCATACACACGCCTCGCCTCTAGGTTTATCATCTCAATTATATCCTCGATTGATGGTTTTACGAAGACCTCAAATGCTGATTTTATGCCTTCGACATGACTGACAGCATTTCTGGTGGGGCCTGGAGGACATTTGCAGCAGTCTACCCTGTCGTTCAAGTGGGGAGAGGGACCATAATAACATTCCAATTTTGGAAGGTAATGTGTCTGCTTGTGGTTGAGAGAGAAAAGGAGGGTGTAGCACGCCGACGTGCTTGGTTCGGGAATAATCGGAACACACACTTCCGGGTTCTTCAGCTTCTTGCCGACTTTATTTTATTAAACAGAAAATTTACACTAATCGCTCTTCAGGGCTCCCCCTCACGGGTTCGCCCCAAACACAATAAACTGAAATAACAAACTAAAATAAC
>JAOVYW010001876.1:0-15720 GCA_025775045.1 Hiodon tergisus
TACCTTCACTGTGTTTGTACATTCACTGATATTTGTACCTTCACTGTGTTTGTACATTCACTGATATTTGTACCTTCACTGTGTTTGTACATTCACTGCTATTTATACCTTCACTGTGTTTGTACATTCACTGATATTTGTACCTTCACTGTGTTTGTACATTCACTGATATTTGTACCTTCACTGTTTTTGTACATTCACTGCTATTTGTACATTCACTGTGTTTGTACCTTCACTCGTTTTTAAACATGAATGGTCTATTCCTTTAAATACTTTGCAGTAAGGATGCATTTAGTTTCTGCAAACGTTCTGTAGAAAATGTTTTATTATATATCGATGTAGATCTTTCAGTATTTGTTCATTAACTATAATGATTTCTCCCTATATCTACATTTTAACACATTAAGGCAGGGATTAAATCAAAACTTTGATGACCCGCTAATCACATTTAATGAAATTCTATTTAACAGCATTTCCTTTTTATGATTAGTAGAAATAGTATACTTATAGAAAAAAGAAGATGCTATTAAATAAATAAAACTATTTGTTACTTAAGCTGTGAGCACTGAACAATGAAAGGCCCTTTCTTTGGTTAAAATTTTAATACAAGCCAAGAATATGGTTAAAATATGGTTTTGACAGTTTAGTAACAAAAGATCTCCCTGGCTCCAGATGCTGGGAAAACCCTAACATTTTTCAACAACGACTACAAGGGCGATTTCCAGACAGTGACATTCGAGGGTCATGAGATCCAGAAGATCTTCCATGGCAGTTTCCACAAGGTCAGTGCTTTTTCCCCTCAGTGGCAGGGCCACATTCTCGACCACATCATTCCACCGCCGATTTTCTCAAACTCGTGCTGTGCCGCTCACCAAAAAGGCCGTTTTGTATTGCATTTCTGCAGAGGGACTCTAAACGTCGCGAATCGGTGTAGTGTTTTTCGGGAAGGGCTTGTCTGTGTCTGCGACGCAGCGTGCTCCTGGGTTTGAATGCACGCCGGTGTGGAGGGGAGGCAGTTGTTGAAGTGGTGAGCTCTGCTTTCTGTCGTAGACGCTCCAGGATTAGAGCCGCTGTTACAGGTGCGTGTAATTATGTGCGCTGCGCTGTAAAAATACGCCAGGGCTCCCTCTCAGGGAGGTCTAGCTTCCCCATAGCGTCCCACCCCCGACTGCTTCTGATGAGGAAAGCCAGAGAGGCTAACTCAGTCCTCCTTTCGAGACGGGGTGCCTTATTTCGTTTTTTTTTTTTGGACTACCTGGGAAGACCTTGGTGGAGGTGAAGGTACTGCTTACTTATGTTCCTCCAGGTCGCACACTTTTGAGATGTTTAAATGTTTTTGTGTTTTTGAACTTTTTGTTGTTGTGTTTGAACCATCTATGACAATGCAGTGAAAATATGAAGGGGGTGGCTGATGACTGCTCTAAAGAACTGTACTGTAGTCGGCTTCAGATTTAACTCAAATCCTATCCCGCATTTTGGGATCATGAAGCAGGGAGTCCTACCGCAACGAGGCAGGGTCTGGGGTTTATCTGCACCCAGCTGAAAGTTATTTAAAAAATGCCAACGGGCTGCAGCGAAATTGATCTCCCGAATATCGCTGACCCCAGAATAAGGCACAGGCGCTTGAATTGTTATGACAGTTGTTAAACAAACCCCTGGTAGGAGGAAACAGTGATAAAGTGTGCTTGAGGAGATGAAGCCATGTGTATTTCTGCTGAATCTTTGCCACTATTCTTGCTTAAAGAAGTGTTGCTGTAGGCTCAATTAAATCTCGGTTACATTTAAAGCAGGGGGCCCAGTGTCTCCTCCTTTGTAATGTGATAGCGCTGAGGTGGTACGTTACGCCCACGCAATTATCTCCCGGCACGTTTCGCTGCCCAACACATTTGGTTATACGTGCCCCGATGGTTAAAGTATACTGGAGACACTTCAAACACAGCTGAGACAAGAGGAGATCTGTCTCATGGCCTGCGATTACTTACACAAATGTGGTGCAAATAAACTTTTTTTAAACTGAGCTGGCAATCAGATAAATATTCAGAACATTCCTATTTTATTTTTTTGTAACGTTTTTGGACTGAGAAATGTCAAATGTCCTTGTAGCCGAAAGAAATAAATGTGGCGCTCTCAGATTGTTTTAGAAAGAGCCTACTATTTATAGGCAAGACAATTCTAACACGACGATATCTTAAAGGGCCTGATCTAGATCCTGCCATGGTGCTAACTCCATTCTCGTCTGCTGGTAGCACAATGGACGTGACTACGCTTTGTGATCTCGGAGTACGTCGCCCTCTGGTATAATGAAAGTCCGTATTAGCATATCCTGCCTCCCTCCCTCCGCCTGCAGCTAACCCAGTTGTTGTTATCTGTGATTTTAAATTGAAAAAGCAAGCAGACAGATGAAGTAGCACGTAAGGCGAGGCGAGAAGAGGAGGGAGGCAGGGGTTTCTGCAGTGCCCGGCGCACTGCAAATACAGCGTGCTGCATGGAATAGGCTAATACATCATGTTGGCATTGGAATTATACCAGGATTGATCAGGAGACCGATCTGACCCACAGGGCTCGGCGAAAGGACAAAAAAGGGGGATGCATCTCCCTTTTACGTCTTCCTGCAGCCTCAGCTGAAATGTCATCATCACGGCCACTTATTCTCGGCACCGCGCTGCCCACAAGCGCAGCAAAAGGCTTTCGCGTGGGCTTGCCGCTGTCGCGGACGTCCCCACCATTGCCGTCTGTCCGTGGGTTGCCCTCCTAATAGGCGAGAGCCGGTTTAAATAACAGTCGGCCGCGGTAATGCTCCGCGGCTTAACGTAACGCAAGAGGCTAATAGTACTGACACGTCTGACTCACGCACGCACACACACGCACGCACGCACACACAAAACAGACCCCGCCGATCCATTAAGCCGTCGGACAGGTGTCGTATTATAAAATTGATTCCCGCGTACAGAGACTAAGACTTTGCCTAACGTGATATCAGCTTCATTATGTGTGTGACATTCAACAGTGAACTTGACAGAGTTATGGCTTTAACTTTGGTTGTCCTCTGACCGGCAAATGCCTTATCTTGGATGCCACTCACATACTGTAAATTGTGCATGGCATTTAATAGTAGAACAAAATAGCATGCGTATAAATCAATGTACCAGTCAAAAAACTTTTGGTCCCACTGTTTTTTCATCAGTTTGTCAGCAGGAACAAGGATCGTGAGAATTTGAATTCTCCTTCTAAGACAATCTGATTATGGTGATATAGATATATGTTAAAATGTAGTTTGTTTTCATTAAATAAAACAGAAAATGACCTTAAGAAGGAGTTCTCCAAACTGGTTCTGGAAACGCACGCTCTATGTCGGTTTTCGGTCCTGCCAAGCATTCAAAGAGACTAACATTGGCTTTAATTGACCAGTTTAGCTGAACGGTATTTGGGCGGATAGCTTTTCAAAGAGATTTGGAAAAACTCACGGATGGTGGCCTTCCAGGACCAGGACCGGGTTACCACTACTTTAAGACAGCGTGCTTTAAACAAAACAGAAAAGAACGTAGTCAAAACATGTTTTAAAGAAAAAAAAAGCAGTGTAAAGATTTCCATTAGCAGTGTTTTAGGACTGCAACGGGAGGCTCAGAGCACCGCCTCTCTCCTGCTAACGTTGTCTCTCACTGCGTTCCCCCGCAGCTGCATGTGGCCGTCAGCAAGACCAACGTCAAGGTCGTCGTGGACTGCAGGACAGCTGGCGAGAAGCCCATCAATGCCGGCGGGAACATCACCACGGACGGGACCGAGGTGCTGGGGAGGACGGTGCGCTCCCGGGGGAACAGGGACAGCTCGGCGCCGGTGAGTTTGGGCTGGGGGGCTGGGACGTGTCAGTCGCCCTGAATTCCGTACAGAATGGCCTTTTGGCATGCCGGTCTCATTTCTATTCAAGGGCCATGTTTCCCGATCGGTCATGAACAAAACAGCCCTTGTGTCTGGGAGAGTGGTGTGTTGAGCTGCGGTAAAGAGCCTTGTCGAGCTTAAATGTCACGACAGGAAATTATGTCAAGAAGGCTCTTTGTGAAGAGCCTAATAACCAGCGTGATGGATTGTCAGTGCCTTGCCCAATGAAAGGAATGCACGTTGCATAAGCAGAAAATACCTATTTCTTACTTCTGAATCTGAGATAAATAGCACATAAATCTGATACAAAACCCTGCGTAAAAGTAACCTTTCAGAAAATTTAATGAAATATAAGAGTTTAAAGACTTTATAAGAGTTTTTTTTGCAGTAGCTTCCAGAAAAACTCTGTCATTGTTTTTGACTTCATATTGTGTGTGGAAAATTAGTAAGTAGCAATATTTTACTTGACATCTTTGTTAGTGCTAAATAAGATTGTATTCATTATATATGATTGTCGCTAACTAAATGTGGGCCACTCCATATAAAATAAAATGGCTCAGAGTAACAGTTTACTGTGTCATTTTTCTTTTCGTATTGCTTTATCAAACATCAGTACAGTGTCTGGCTGATATTATACTGCTGGCGTGATGTCAGCAGTGCCTGTGTGGAAAGTCTGCGTGTTTACATGTGCGTGTGCATTCGCGCGTCCTTCTTTTGTGTCCTCAGTTTCAGCTCCAGATGTTTGACATCGTCTGCAGCAACTCCTGGTCCAGTCGGGACAAGTGCTGCGAAATCCCCGGCCTGGTAAGAGCTGATATCGGCACGCACGGCTGCACGCTCAGCGACGCGCGCGCGCCCTGCTCTGTCTCAGCACGAGCACCCCGCTGCCATTATCCGACAGCCTCCCCAGCGCGAGGCTGGGAGGTCAGGGGCGCGTTGGAGATGCAGATTGTTAGCAAACCGCGATCGGCGCTAGCACGCTTTCTTTTTTTCCCTGCCCTGGCTGCCCCGTCTGGCGGTCGTTTTTTACACCTATCCGGTGGAGTTTTTCCGACACCTAATGGTGTGACATTCGGTTAGTCGAAGGGAACCTGGGTAAGGTGACCTTTAGAAATAGAAATACAGGTTCAGCATACTTCATTTTGGCTCTCTGTCTGCACTTTCAACACCTAGAAGGCATTAGGATTTTAAAAAGAATACGCACGTGTTTTAAATGACAACCCACAGTTTTTCTCTAGCAGATAAGGGCTATAAATTGTATTGCTTTTTCTCTCTCGACGGATGCTTAAAACTGTTTTCAAAAATATGTTGCATACTGTTGGAAGGCATACTGTAAGAGAGTGAACAAAGACTTACTTGATTTCTTTTCTTCGTTGTTAAAATAGAAAAGAAATCATTGTATCCCATCAATTTCGAATGAATGTGGGTTACCTTGTCATTTGTTGGTGTTTCTATTAGCATTAGTCTTACCATCTTCCAAACGACCTCATTATGTTAATCGAAGCTAGAGAAATAGGTCTGGTTTTTCGTGCATTAGAAGGAAAAAAGAAAAACAGGCAGAAATAACTGATGACAAAAGGGCAACATGTGGCGTATTCCCCGTTGAAACCGAACAGGGAACGGGGAACACTTCACTTGCAGGAACGGTTTAATCCAGTTCTCTCGCCCCCCCGCCATGTAAATGAAGCGCTTTGATGCTGTGTGTTCCAGAGGGTGGAGGAGGACTGCCCTGCCCTGCCCCACGCCTGCACCTGTTCCCAAGACAACAAAGGGCCGCCCGGGCCCTCAGGACCCCCGGTAAACACCTTTTCGTCCAATCAGGATGCTGTGAGAAGGGGCCAGCCCCACCATCAGATTTTCGGAGGCAGGGTTTTGCCGGTCAATGAGTCGTTTTGTGTGAGTTATTGAGTGGAGAAAGGTTTGCGCAAGGTTGAGCTCGATGAGTCAATCCAAACAAATGAGCTAATTTGGAAGGTTGTGTTTTATGCATAGAGAGGGAAAAATCTATGTTAGAAGCGAAAACTGGGCTTACGTAAACACGTTGATGTCTCAAATAGTGGACAGTGGTTTATCAATGCAAATCAGCAAACTTCTTGCTGTTTGCACATACATATGTATACACCTATACTTCTGTGTTTTTTTAAATATATCAAGCCTTCTCTTGTTTCTAACATCAGTTGAACATGTAGGGGCAAATCATGATCCGAATTTAAATCTAGGAAGTCCATCTCATAGGGTTCAGTCTGTGCCATTCACAGACCGAGCCGTTCCGGACGGAGGCTTATCTCGACATATTTTATATTGTCCTTTTTTTAAATATTCGTGCGCGAGTAAATGTCAGTCAGTGCTCCTGAAATCCTTTGACCAATTGTACACGTCCGTTAGATTTCCTCCGACCTGCCATAGGTGTTCTGAAGGTGAAGCTTCACTGCGGACTGACAGAAAACCTGCACGGTGTTAATATTCCCTTATGGTGGGGGGATCTTTCACAGGTGGCTTTACTTACAGTGACTGGGTGTGCAGTCTGTGAATCCCAATGGCATAGGTTGGGTCGCTCGCTCTCCCGTAGCCTCTGGTCTGGGGAACTGCCTGGCTGTCAGCGGGGCCCTGCGGGAGTATAATTAAAGCAAGCAGAGAGACAGGAAGCAGAGTAAATGGGGGAAATGACATGGAACTGGCGGGGGATTTCACTAGCAGCTGGTTCAGGTCACCTGCTGGCTGTCGGGTGGGCGCCTGAGACTGGGACTGGGAGAAAGATCACTGAAAGGAGAATACAATCGAATGCAATATAACCATCTGAAGAGTCTGTATCTTGTGTTGGGAGGAGTCCCTCGTGGGGCTGAGGCTGACTGCGACTGCATCGCGTGTGATCGCGCCGTCTGTGTCTGTGAATTACAGGGCGGTCCCGGGATCCGAGGCGCGAGAGGGGAACGAGGGGAACAGGGAGCAGCGGTAAAGTATACCCCCCCCCACTGCTTAAACAGTTTCGGGTACTCGGGGGACCACCCAGAACTTGGACCCAGAGAACGCAGTGGAATTTCCCAAAGAGCCTAAAACAACCGCCTGAGCAAAGACGTTGAGATTCAGATACATGTCCAGTGTAAATGTGATCGTGTTGCTCTTGGAGGTGGAGGACACGGCTGTTTTCTCACACGCTGTCGGCCTTTCAGTGGAAGCTCCCGTAACCCTGCTTTCCAGCTTATTCATCCCTGGACCCCCGTTTTGCGTTTCCTGGCGCTGCGTCCGGCCGATCTAACGCCTTCTAAAACCTAACGCTGCCTCTGATAAAGTGTCTAATTCTGTGCACGCGATACGTTGCTCCGTTTCCCAAATGGGGGGAAGGTGTGCAATGTGATTCGTGTCGTGCGACTGGGTAAATCATGTTACGTTACCTCATCAAATTAACTTATGTTATGTAAACTCCTTGGGTATGATTGCCTCTGAGGAAGATTTGTGCAGGTGGCTTCGTTCACCATCATCACTTTTTGTATTTGTTGGCGTTTGGCGGACTGTGGGAAAAGGAAAGCCAACGATCGCTGTGTGCTGTAATAGGCTGACAGCAGCTATAAACCGATGCCTAAAGATTTCCTCAACAAAAGCCCCAAACACTTTTCACTGCCAGACACATAAAGCCGTATCTAAACTGGCCGAAGGAACTGTCTTTATGAGTCAGCGGGTCCGCGGAACCCAGAACGTCCCATCCCCTGTCCCCTCCCTTATTTCCGTTGTGTTGACAGGGACCTTCAGGGCCCGCTGGCGACGTTGGTGCTCCAGGACGTCAGGGCCCTCCTGGTCCCCAGGGACCCAGCGGGCTGTCCATCCAGGGGCCTCCGGTAAGACTCTTTCTTCTCCCAGCATGCTGTTTTCGCATCTGACTCCGTAAGGGCCGGCTTACTGGTTCCGTCGACATTGTGAGCTGTCACTCAATCAGGCAGCAAACCCAACGGTCAGGCAAACAAAATCATGTTGCATGGCAGGTTGTCCAACATCGTTTGAACTTGTTTAAACGGTCTTGTTCACGGCCAGTGAGTTAAGTGTTTCCCAGCGGCAGCACTCAAGCCGAAAAAGTTCATCGAAAACGGTGATAACTAAAGACAGAGTACCAAGCAGTGAAATTGCCCAATGCACGCCATTTGTCTATTTTGGTAAATCAGGAGCTGTAGCGGATTTTTTGCCGTTTGTTTCCCAAAGACTGCTGTTAAATTATAGCCCCTCCGTTCTTGCCTAATAGAGGGTTTGCACAGCAGCGAATTTGCAGAAGCCAGAGGAATTGGAGTGCGTCGCAGCTGCAGACAGAACAGAGAGGGCCAACGGCTCACGAAAAACCAGACAGAAACGAGAACTCTTTCTCTTTTTAGGGTGACCCCGGGGAGAAAGGAGAGAAGGGCGAGACGGGCCCTCAGGGTTTGCAGGTAAAGTGTTTTCTTTATTTATTCTTTACTTTACCCCGTGACTGGAATGAAGACTTTCCCTGACTGCGGCCCAGCAAGACTCGCTGAGGCACAGGGATCTCAAACCGGGGTGGTTGGTGGGAGGAAAGCTTTATTAACTTTGTCACGTCTTGTATTAGATCGACCTTCCATCGAGCGTGCAGCGCATTAAGGGATTATAATTAGAATCGCGGTGTGTTCCGAGCCCGTGCCCTGCCGTGGCAACCGGGTAATTAGAATGGTGCAGCCCCTTGGTAAAGGCAAGAGATAAGAGGCCAGCGGCGTGAGAAAGGTGCCCATCGCAAAGGTGTCTTTTACAGACAGCACAGCTGTAACAGGGCCTCCCCGTCTGCTCGCGGGCTAATGGAATCAGTCATATGTGAAAATCATAATGACCTCGGGCCTTTACTAATTAGGAAAACCTGCCTGAGCACACAAAGAAAAAGATCTCGTAATTACGGACTTCCAGTTTAAACGCAAGCAGCTCCGGAGGGTTAGGGCCCTCAGTTGCCTGGCAGTGTCGGGTTTGGGTTGGGGGGGCTCTAACGCGTCCGGGTTTTGTTCCTTTGCGTGTGGAAAGGAAGGTGTCACAGACAGGAAGGCCCATGCTGTGCTTGTCAGAAACAGAAAAGACTTTAAGCCTTTCAGCCATTGGCCTCTCATTTAGACCCAGCTAACCGTTTGAACCAAAACTGGGGATGGGGGGGTTCGACATCACCCAATAATTTTTTTTTGCCCCTCTCCAAACAAGCCAGAAGTGTCCCGGGAGTAGGAGTGTGTGCGTAGGGGGTTGAAACTAATAATTGACCAAAAAGAAGAAGAAAAGAATGCCTGATGACATTGATATCGACCGTAACGGTTGATTTGAGGGTTCAGTGCAAGCTGGCACCATTCATGGCTGACTCTGAATGCCTCCGGACAAGGCTGAAAAACACATGGTCTCTGAATCAGACAGGGAGGAGTTTGCCTTTTATCAAACCAAACAAAAAAAACCACGCTGTAATTTGCCCCTTGCTTTTTGAATTCTTTGCACGGACCCTGCTTTGCTAACGATATGCAAATGCGCGCAAGGACACATCATAACAAAATTCTACTGCTATTATGCAGAATAATATCGGTTTTAAATAAGAAAACTGCATAAGGAAACTATTTCATGCTTCGGTAACCGCCGAGAGCTCTGTCCTACAACGTGACCCACTGATCTGTTCTCCAGTAACAAGTGGGCTCGCTTCCCCTGTTAGGGTCACATCTTCCCCGGGGACTGCAAGCCAATACTCACTGCCTCGCCGGCATTTATAGAAACCTGTCCACCTCCCACCGCACAGGCGTATGTTCAGGGTAGGCCGGGAGAACGCTCTATTTTAAAGGGGAATTTGGATACATCAGCCTTGGGTGAATGTCGGAGGGTTTGTTAGGCAGTGTGGACGGGCCTCTCTTTATGTTGAACATGGCTGTAGAGTAACGTTTCCAGGAAGTCATTTTCCAAGACCCCACTCACACACACATATTTTGTGGGCGTCGGGGGCTGTTTGCCATAGCTTCATCTCAAAGAAACGACCTGTAGCCACGTCATCCTAGGATACAGGAAGCTGTCGAGCAGAAGTCAGAAAAGCAAAGTGTATGTGTGTCTCGCATTTAAACGTGGTTACGGACAGAAATTTCTCTTACGGTTGCGCTGACGGCCTCTCAGCAGCTATTTTTCAGTCTAAAGGTTGATTTATTGGTCGTTGCCGCAGAAGTTTTGGCCGGATGTAAGATATAAGTAAAGCTCATAAGTAAACTCATATTTTGCAGCCTGGGGGTGTGAGTTGACAAGTGCTATAGCAGTATCAGCGTGGCGATACACTGAGCAGAGCTGGGAGATTAAACAGAAGGGTGAGGAGGTGTTGATTAAGCCGTGTCAGACATGCCTCTTTGATTTTTTTCCCTTCTGTTTTTCCAAGGGTGTCCCCGGATCTTCTGGGTCACCAGGAAGAGACGGTCCGACGGGACAGAGGGTAAGAGTTCACCCATGCTCGTTTTATTTCAGCGACCCGGGCGAGAGGAACAGCTGCAAGGCCCAAAGCCAGACCCCCTACGGCTGGACGGAGCCCAAAGAGAGTGATAGGGTGGTTGATTCTTATGTTCCGCTCACAGAATGACCTCACCGCATCCCACTGTTTAATGTAAAGTATTTTTGTGCTGTCACTCGGAATCTCGGTGACCCTGCCTCGTCTCACACAGAGCATTGAGTCTTAGTGCGTTTACCCTGGTTTGATTTATTTTAAATTGAAAGTAGCCAAGCTGTCCGTCTTGAGCGTGGGTTGAAAAGTTCATGGTACGCAGCGGCAAACGCTCTCTCGTCTTTGCAGAACAGATATTTCTGCGTTCCGCACTCACAATGCAATCCTCGACGCAGTCAAATGATTTATTTTTGTTTGTCGGAAAGAACAGCGGCCTGGCGCCTTCTCTGAGATTCTCTCTTTTGTTAAAAACAAACATCAGGAAGTAGCCCACTAATCTTAGTTCAGAACCTGGAGATTTTTAAGGCTTTTATCGTTGGGATTTAGTGGTACCCCTGTGCAAAATAGTCTCCACTTCAGCAGCAGTGCACGTGTAATAAGGAGCCGCACTGTTGGATAAAAAGCCCCATGGATTTCATCTTGGGTCTAATCACACGTCAGACCGCTATCACAGCGAGACTGATAGCCTCCAAACCTTACAGAGAGTGAGGCGTGGCGGGAAATGTTCACTATTTTCCTGTTTTACGTGGATTGTCTGTTCGGATGATTGTCATCAATCCTTACCCACCCCCGCCCCACGACTTGATTAGACTTGGAGAGGCAATGGTCCAATCTCACTGGCAGGGCCTGACGCGGTTATCCAGTAATTTATCCAATAACCCTTATGTTAATGGGATTGAAAACAAATATGCCTTCAGTCCCCTGTCTAATTTAACAAATCACAGGATCCCCAAAAAAAACAAATAATGCTTTGGTTGAGACTACAAGCAACGGTGCCGTCGCGGTAATGAATACGTATCACCTGAAATAGCTAATAAAAGCTAGTTATGCCAACAGGAGCAATCCATCATTCATAACCCTACTAAAGAAGGAATGAATAATATCCGAGTTTTATTTGTTTGTATTCAAACTTGGAAGCTTTTGTTGTTAGATGTGGTCAAACTTTTTGATTACTGTATGTGAAGAACGATTTTGATTAGAGGTGACGAATAATTCGTTATGCAGTTTGCATCGCGTCAGAGGTGCGGGGTAAGATTTGTGCTGTAGAGCAGTTAAACAGAACTCCCGGAGGCAGTGACATTGGGCTGAACTCACATGCTGGGTGAATTCAGTTCAAATCAGGGCAATGGCTATACTACAAATTGTCAGCACAACAAAGCCCGTTGAGAACGAGGGTCTGCCACAGTGCTTTTGATTTTAGAGAAAGACGCATTCTCTCAGAGAATCGTTTTTAAACAACAAGAGTTAGCAATTTTCAGACTTTTGTTGCTTTCAAATTAGCAATGAGCACACATCTTGATGGTCGTGGCCAGTGTAAACAGGAAGAGGTCCAGAATGATGGTACAGTAATTTGGGTCATTGTTTCGTCTTCGGTTTCTGGCTGTCTGTGTCTGGTTGGCGGGGCTCAGCCCTCGCCAAGGCCCATTAAAGGAGGCTTTAATCTAGAAGCGTTTACGCCACGACCCCAACGCCGCAGAGGGTGTCATCCTGCATGGGTGAGAAAGTGGGCTTTGATGTCACCGCACACAAAGCAAAATAAAGCCATAATGACAGAGACAGCCCTGACAGTGTGCGCCCTCTTTATATAGATGTCCTGAAGTGAAATATGGTCCCCGTGCTTTTGTGTGTGGTCCAGGAAGGGGTGACATGTAATTCAGATTCATTCTCCCAACTTTTCTTACCAGACTCTCATGGAAAGAGGGTGTGTTCTCTGTCCGCTCACTAAAAGAGCTCTCCTGTCTAAAGATGTAGTTATGCTTGTTGCGTTGACAATGGTTTTGAGTTGCTCAAAAAGAGAACCAGTTGGTCTTGGTGACATGTAACTTAATGTCTCCCTGGAGTGCGGTAAGGCTTGTCAGTACACGCTGTACTTCCTCACAGTTAGCGGTTTTCTCTCCCGGCCTAATTCAGTTTGCATGGGAGGCCAACCAGGTCTGGTATTCTCTACTGGGAATCGGTTCTCCCAAGCTCACGCCACCTTCCTCGCGCCATTGTGCAGTCATCTGTTTTCCTAATTTTGCTTAGCCACTTAGCTATTAGCGTTGCAAACTCTGCAATGTGTTTTTTTCCCCCCCACTGAGCAAGGATGGCGATCTTTTTGGATGAGCCTCGTAGATTGATATGCGCTGTGTTGTTCGGAGCGTAAACCGCAAGAGGCCGGCCTTCCGCCTGAGAGTGGAGGGAGCCCACTCGCAAAAGCCAGCCGGCAATAGTCGAGAGAATAGTTGCTCCAGACCACATCAAACTGTTTCCTTATCGTGCCGATCAAACCACTCTCATATAGCCACAGTGGACGTCTTTCCACGGTCGGTAACCTTCTGCGACGCGGAACGCCAAACAGCATTCATCAGAGTGCTTAGGAAGCGTTGCAGCAATATAATTCACAGTATGCAGTCTCAGTCTCATTGATTTACTTCTCTCAGGGGTCACCACTTCATTTCTGTTAGATCACAGGCCTCTCCTCATTGTACTTATACAGGGGCCGGTCGGAAAAGACGGACCCCAGGGACGACTGGGCCCTCCGGGACCCATGGTAAGTGTTGCCGTAAAGACTCATTCTCTGTGTCGTAAAGACCAATAACTGCGCTGAACGTTCACAACCGTCTAATCCGTTAGAGCTTTTAAAAACCACAGAGGTTTGGCTCTCCGTGCTGTTATATTTCTACCCAAATCAAGTCTGAAGAGCCGTTTATGTGGGGACCACTGGATATCCTCTCCAGTGTGAAATTGTTATGGCTCCTTAAATCCACCACAGTTAGTAAATCAAACCAGCCGCTGCCACATAGAGCCACAGTCAGAGGCTGTGACGTTAGATCTGCCTTCTGTGTTGGGGAGGGACCGGGTTAAGTACCCCCCTCTCTAATCTCTTCCTACCAACAGGGCGGCCCGGGAGCACCAGGGTCACCCGGATCCAGCGGACCTCCAGGCTCACTGGGCGATCAGGGCCCACCCGTAAGTCAAGCGCTGCTCTAACGCCCATGCATGTCAGTGCTAAATTAGATAAATCAGTAGGGTTAATACTGCGCGTTAATCCTTGTACGTAATGTGTATATGTACGCCTTATGATTAGCAACAACATCCACCTAACATATAATACTGATTTTGTAAATCGGGATTAAAGTCCGTTCGTTGGTCAGTATAGCTGTTCAGTTCAATTGAACTTTCTGACAGTGAACTATGTGAGTCAAGACTGTCACATGGCTCTTGTATGTGGATCACCTTCGGTCTTGAGGGTCTAGAGAATAGGCCTGGTTCCCTTTCACACCTCTGAGGTGTAAAAAACATCCGCTTCGCACCTCTCGCAAAATGGGGTTCTGCCTCGGCTGGTAACCTTCATCCTGCATTATGGACCCTGGGCTTCATCGCTGAACTGGAGAAGAGTTCACACCTCTCACCAAGTGAGATTCTGCCCCGGGTGGTCAGGTTCATCCTGCATTATGGACCCTGGGCTTCATCTCATAGCTTCCGCTCAGCGGAAAAGGGATCGTCGTGCGACAGCGCAGATGTCAGAGGCATGTTGGAACCCGACATGTGGAAAACAGTGGCACGCCAGAGGTGCAGGCGAGCGTGCCAGTGAACTGGGCCCGGGACAGCTGGTTCGACACGGCGGGACACGCGGGGGCCGGAGGAGACCAGGCTCTGGGCTGCATGGGTGGGGAACAAAGAGCTTCGCGAACAGCAGAGGAGTTTTCTTTGGCGCGTGAGGCCCTGTCCCTGGCCCGACGTCTTTCCCCCACGCAGCTGCGGCCCAGCACCACCCATGACATCAGCAGCGTTTAACATCCGTGACGTTTATTTGGAGGGTGCCCCTCCTGCTGACCAGCAGCTTGGCCACAGGAGACGCCGGGGCCAGAAACTTCCACAGGCTGAATCAGGCTATTCCTAAATGACCCTAACCCTACCGTCTGATTCCAACAGGTGTGAGTCAGATGAGTGGCACGGCGGATTAACAAGGGAGAGCGATCTATGTATAAACCTCTCTGCTTGTAACCCTGAGGCATTTCCGTTTTTTGTTTTTCAGGGTCCTGCCGGCACCAAAGGTGAAAAGGGCGAACGAGTGAGTCTGCCATTAATCAACTCCTTTAACAGAGTTCGGAAAGAGCAACCGAGCGTTACCTCGGACCTCAGTTCAGGCTTAATAGCTGTTTATCGTCTTAGGGACTGAGAGGCGCACAGACAACCTTCCAAGATATAATTTCCGACGGTCTCACAGCAGAGTGGAGCGGTTTATTTCCCCGATGTTGGTGCGCCTCTGTTAGGAGAGGGAATAGCGTTAGCACGCACTGCAGGACGCAGGTGCATTCGGTTCATAACAAGGTTCCCCCGTTGTGCCCGTAGCTCTGCTGTATACTGCAGATTGTGAACGGTTTTCCTCCCACGCGGCCGGGGGGCGGGGCCCAAAGAGCGGGGCTTCCAGTGCAGGAGTTTTGTCTCATTGCGCCCGCTACGACGAAGAGCTGTCTCAGTCCCACTCTTGCCTGTCTTCGCAGGGAGACCTGCAGTCCCAAGCCGTGGTGCGGTCCATCGCGCGGCAGGTCTGCGAGCAGCTGATTCAGAGTGAGCCACTTCCTGTGCTGTTCCGCCCGGGGAACTCTTCACGCCGTGTGCCACTGATCCAGGGTGCCGCGTGGAGTGCCCCTCGTTTGTCTCGTCCTGATCGCTTGTTACGGAGAAGCGGGGGAGCTGCTATCTAATTAGTCTAACAAATTACCTAGTAAATTACTGACTGCATAATGTACAATACATTTATCTCCGTGTCCTCATTGCCTGCCTGTGTCTGTTCACAGCCGCCTGCCGTGCCTCATGTGAGGACTTGGTTTAACAGTAAAAAATTATTGTGATTATTACAATTAGCAATTATTATTGTTTACAGCGATGTCTGACAAAACCAAATGATCCCCCTCAGGTCACATGGCTCGTTACAGTTCAGTCCTCAACCAGATCCCGAGCCAGGCCATCGCTGTCCGCACTGTGTCGGGGCCCCCCGGGGAGCCCGGGCGACAGGGACCTCCGGGGCCACAAGGCGAGCAGGGCCCTACCGGAAGACCCGGATTCCCTGGGACCAACGGGCAGAATGGGCGACCAGGAGAGAGAGGTACAGCAAGCCTGGAGAGTGGAGAGAGAGAGAGAGAGAGAGAGAGAGAGGGAGAGAGAGAGAGAGAGAGAGAGAGAGAGAGAGAGAGAGAGAGAGA
>JAOVYW010001883.1:0-15716 GCA_025775045.1 Hiodon tergisus
TTATTGCAAAGTGGAAGCGTTTAGGAACCACAGCAACTCAGCCACGAAGTTGCAGACCACGTAAAGTTACAGAGCGGGGTCGCTGAGTGCTAAGGCGCATAGTGCGTAAAAGTCACCAACGCTCTGCTGACCCAATAACTGCAGAATTCCAAACCTCCTCTGGCATTAACATCAGCACCAAAACTGTGTGCTGGGAGCTTCATGGCATGGGCAAGCCTTACATCACCAAGCACGATGCCAAGTGTCAGAGGGAGTGGTGTGAAGCATGCCGCCACTGGACTCTGGAGCACTGGAAACATGTTCTGTGGAGTGACGAATCCTGCTTCTCTATCTGACAGTCTGATGGACGAGTCTGGGTTTGGCGAATGCCAGGAAAACATGGCCTAGCTGCATTGTGCCAACTGTAAAGTTTGGTGGAAGAGGGATAAAGCTATGGGGTTGTTTTTCTGGGGTTTTTCATAGGCCAAATTCTATAACTCTATTATTCTATAATTCCAACTTTGTGGAAACAGTTTGGGGAAGGCCCTTTGTCTGCAAGGCCAAGCATGACTGTGCCCCAGTGCACAAAGCAAGGTCCATAAAGGCATGGTTGGATGAGTTTGGTGTGAAAAAACTTGACTCAACCCTATTGGGTTGAACTAGAATGGAGATTGCGAGCCAGGCCCTCTCATCCAACATTAGTGTCTGACCTCACAAATACTCTTCTGGAAGAATGGGCAAACATTCCAACAGTCACACTCCAAAGTCTTGTAGAAAGCCTTCCCAGAAGAGTGGAAGCTGTTATAGCTGAAAGGGGGGACCAACTTGATATTAATGCCTATGGATTAAGAATGGGATGTCATAAAAGCTCCTGTAGGTGTAATGTGTAGGTGTCCCAATACTTTTGTCCATATAGTGTATGTTGATACAATAGATACAGAAAGTCTCGTGGTTATGGAATTTTTTTATTATCATAGTTTGATTTATTTGACTTACTCAGGATAAAAGTATTGTTTTTAATCAATCTAGTAACTTTGATGAGTAAAAAGTAGTTCAAATAGACTCTGCCTGCATCTGCCTGCATTTGTTTCTTTAGAATAATTGAATTGAATTGTTAGAGAAGATTGTAAATAAAACCCAGTTCTGCTCTCCCGGTCACAACTGGCTAATGAAATGAGCTGGAGACTCATTCAGGGCTCAGGTGCAGATTCCTTTGCCAACTGGCTTTTACCATTCTGAAAGTCCAAATACGGCTTGTGCAGTTTAACCAGGGGGTAGGACAGCTAAAGCACTCAACTTGTTTACGCATATTAACTGTTCCCAAAGAATACGAAAATTTGTTTTCACGGTCCAATAGCTGTCACTGTTACTTGTAATGTCTTAGTGTGTTTATTCTTCTTGGCTACAATCAAACACCACCCTTAGCAAGTTTGATGGGTGTTTCCACTTGACAAGGTTGACTTCATATTTAGTTTTTTCTTAGTAGGGCTTTTCAGGGTTTTTGAAATGTTTTATGGTTAGCTAAACTACACTAAATTAACCATTGGAAAGCCATTGTTTCAATAACTTAGTTCATTGTGCATTGACTAACGACTGTAATAATTTGCACAATCCTTACAATAATCATTATCAGCTTTTATATATGTTTTCTTTAAATATGAATATAGCAAAATGTGTTCTGTAAGTTTATTTTTTACTTTATTTTTTTTACATTTTGTACTAACATTTATTTTTATTCTTTTTTTGCATTAGGTATCAGACCATCCATTCCCCCCGGGATGGCGTAACCCAAAGCGGAAATTTTGGGTTTTTCCCTAAAGCACTCGAACAGCATTAGAACGTGGGTTTGCCTGCATAAATAACCAATCATCAAAACGCTATGCAGCCAGATGCCCATGAACTTCTGGAGCATGGCAGGGACCATGCAACAACAAAAGTTTGTATGTGATGGTTTTTGCTCCATTCTCCATTTCCTCCAGCACAACCCCTGGCTTGGCCATAATTTGATTTAATGCTTTTTGTGATGCATTCCTCACACAGTTCCTTCTCATAGTGATGTGATTAACTTTGCTTCCAGAAAAGGAGACCCATTCCTAATAGCAATGCTGCTACAGAACATAGTACAGCCAGTCTGTTCCTGGTTGTAGTCAGGATCATGCAGCAATCTGAAGAGCGATCGGAGATATTAAATTTATGGTTGCATTTCAGCATACCTGGTACTCTAAATATTCTTAGCTCTGCAATGTCAACTTACATTACATATGTCGCCACGCTGACAATTCACCACAAGGTTGGGCAAGTTCTCTCTCTTGTTGTAAGGAAAAGAGCATCTGAGGATGATGTCACTGCTTGGCCTCACAATTGCTGTATACTAGCAGAGGCGAGAATGAAAAGACAAACATAGATGAATATGAACACCAAAATGTGTTTCTTCTTACAGAATAACAACAGAATATGTGTATATTTAATTTCAAAAAGTGTGTAACCAATGTCTTAGGTTACAGTTTCATGCATTCATGTACATACTAACCTGCAGCGTGAATGAAGGCCAACCAAGGAAGGCCAGAAATGTTCTTCTTCTGCCAATTTATATTAAATCTGTCCAGGAAGCAATTCAAACTATAGAATCCATAATAATAATCCATTTTCAAAATAAGAAAATGGTTTGCTACTAGTGGTCTATTACTCTATATACTTTATTAATAAATATACTTTATAAATAAGAGAAAAATGTGTTGTAAAAAATTAGATTAATTCTAAGATTCCCTTTTAAGTGGTTAAATCAGAATGTAGAAATAGCGTTGTTATGAAAGACGCATGCAGGGTTAATGAAGTGTGCATTTTGGGCTGAATATATGAGCTGTAGGCTCTATAGAACAGCAAATGTAACAGAGAGGAGCTCCCAGAGTTTAATTAGAAAGGAGCTGCCAGTCAGGGGAAATATTATTCAAAACAACACAGCAATACCCACTTAATTAAATACTGAAAAGAAACCAGATGAGAGCAGTTCATGTTGTGTCTGGGGGTATAAATGATTCAAGGTAACTGAATTACACCTATAATTAAGGACAGAATCCTTATAGAAGTAAACACTCGTAATGCAGACAAGCCATGTCACTTCACACTGGATGTAAATTGAATGAACTGAGGAACTTCTACTTCTTCTCCACTGTATTTATACGACCAGGTTTTGATCTCCCCCATAAGGTTACATTTGTCTGAATATCACGCCCATTTTCCATAATGAAACATGCAGCTTGCCCAGGCTATGCTGGCGTACATCTCAACATATGTTTTGTGATATGGTTGCTAAAACTAGCTAGACAAACTCAAAACCAGCTTGACCTGTCTATCACCTGCTCTATGTTCCAGGTTTCAGTTTGGGCATTATTTAAGCTTAACAAACTCGAGGACGATATAAACGCAAATTGTCTCAAATTGTCACTAATTGCATCAACAAGGATGATATATACGCCACTTGAAAATTTTGTGGTGGATCATTTAAAAACCAAACTATCACACCGCACATGCACTGTTCGTTCATATTGGGAATTCCTTCACATTTATATAGAAGGAAAAACATAAAATACTTTTTTTTTTTTATTCCATAAATGAAAGTGGTGCTGTCGGACAAGGGGTCACCAAGGAGCAACAGCTCCTGGAGGTGAGAGGTGGACAGCAACAACAAGAACAATAAAACCCCAGTGAGCCTCGCATGAGGGAGCCACACTGCTGGCGATGTGGCAAGGCTTGTCATCTGTGAGCAGAATGCCCACAGAGGTTGTTGTAGTTGGGAAAGCCAGCGGACCAGCCCATTGAGGGAACTGCTAGCCCTTAGCACCATGTCAATCACTTAATCAGACTTATGGCTCTGGACATGGTCTCTCCATGCCCTGTAGCCAGAATACAACAAACTGTACAGTTCTGGTAGACACAGGCTCTTATATCAGCCTGGTCTGACCTGGGTTGTAGACTGCCTCACTGTCCTGGTCATTGACAATGGTGTGGAAGCACACTGTGACAGGAGAAACCCAGAACCTGAATATTAGCGCCAGGGCACAGCAACCGAAATTCTGGCTTGCAGAAATCAACAGAAACTGCAAACTAGGCAACAATGAATCACAGGCAACAAGGACCAGCTGAAGGGCAGACATGGCTAAGTCTGACGGCCAACATAGAACAAAACCCAGTCGTCAAGATTATTATAGCCACTGTGGAGACCATTGAGGATATGTGGCAGCATCTGACCCACATTGTAAATTAGGGACAGTTGCAGGGATAAAAAAAAGTAAGGCATTCTCCTAAGGGCAATTAAGGGAGATTCAGTCAGTCTGTGAAAGTTAGAGAATTTAGTTTTGTCATTTTGGGTTTATTGAATTGAAAGTAGTGCAAAAGCACTTCACAAGTACCTTCACTACCTGGTGCTGATAAACTTCGCCACCCTGATTTCTCCAACTGATCAGAGCCATCCCTGAGGCTATCAACGGAGCCTGGTATGCCACCAGGATGGTAGCTACTCAGTCTGCCCTTTTTTGGGACGTCTGGGCAACTACAGTACCATTCAGGTGGCATACCAAACTTGTTACAATGGTAATCATTAGCCTTTTGGGGCAACAAAAACCCATCATTTATTTGTCTTGTACACGCGAGTGAGGAGCGATATAGCATAGAAAATGGGCTTACCGTTATCTGTTAAGCCTAGACGTAAAGAAAGCAAGGACACCACACCGGATTTCCTTCTGTTCTGAGAACCTACCTTTTTATGTGTGATGTGGAAAAGTACGGAGAGTCTAAGATGAAAAGTCAAACATCATCGACATATGGAGAGCGGTTTTGCCCCTACTGAGGTCTATACACCATTTAGGCTGAAAGCAGATTTTGTATTCGATTGCTATGTTCTTGAGAAGCAATTGCAATTACATCATAATGGCTATTAAAGTGACAACAGCCCAAATAGTGTAATGGTTAGCACTGTGTTTCCTAGGCTTTATCTCAGAATCTTTTTTGATAAGCCTCGAATCTTTTGTTTTTTCTACCCAGAGTGCAGGCTGTTAAGTGGCAGGCAACAGCACCATATGAATTTCACTGATTGGTAGCATAAAACCCAAGGATCAGAAGAGTAAAATTTAATTAAAATGTAACATTCCTTTTCATTCAGGCAGGGTATGGTTAAATTTCACTTTATCAGAATGTACACTGTTGTAAGAAGGATTATTTTAGATACGTTTATTATTTTTAATGTCAAGATTAAGTTATATATCTTTTACCTATTTATCTGTAAGCTAATTAACATTGGTTTTCTGGCTGGCCAGTTAGGGTTTTGCCTGACATGAAAGACTAGATTTATGGGATTTGAAAGCAATAAAATTCCAATTAAACAATTAAACAAACACGTGTCGAATCAAACCATAAACTAAAGCATCGTCTCCTTTAACCATCAAACTTAATAACAGCTCAACTGCCGAACTAAATAAATGTTTGTATATTTAATTTGTTCATTCTAAATGATATAACTGGAGCGCTTATGATTTAATGGCCAACTGTTTGAAACCAACCTTTCTAATCCATTTGCTTTGTTTATATAAATTGAGCCATAAATATGCAATTTACAACATAGTTTTACCAGAGTTTCAGAGGGCATGCCAAATCTGTAAGTTTAACATTCAGCTCTGCCCTATTTGCCAGCCTTCATGATGAACCGAGAATTAAATGCCAGATACTGGTATTAGTCTGTGTCAGATGTAACGCCCTCCAGGGGGCTAGAAGTAGGGTGCAGTTTGAGGTCGGCAGAAAAGCTGACTTCTCTATTGACACAAGCATGATCTCTTTCAGGTGGATATACAGCTGTATACATAGACGCTCTGTGCATAAGAAAGAAGCATATCCATAAAGTCATATATCTGAAATTAACTAATAATAAAATAGTATCACAAACGATATTTGTTATTATCCTTTAGGAAGCAGGAAAAAAAGGAGCTCTTTAATAGTGGCTGGCATGTATCCAACTATTTTTCCTTTTACCTTGACTACTGCTGTAGAAAGCCACTTCCTACGGAGCCCCCAGTGGTTCCTTCTGTGGTTTCAGCACTAACACCTACTGTCCTGTGGTGATGTTGTGACCTCTCTGTAGTGGTGGTGATGCTGAATTCACCTGGGAATGTGCTTCAGCTACTACATTTGAAAGGGAGAGACTGCACATTCAGACATCAGGCTAATATCCGCCTTCCTGAGATCTTGGTCTCCAGGGACAATCATGGATCAACCTGTGATGACCTTTTTGCTTGTTGTGTGTGTCTTGTATGCTCATCAGTACCCATTGGGGGGCCTGTATCCAGTTTACACTGTCCTGAACATATTCAGTGAGCCCTTCTTTCTGCCTGTCTAGTTTCTGCCTCCTGCCATGCATCATCTTTCTCTGCCTGGATGGAGAGGGGTAGGGAGAAGAGGAGAAGCAAGAGCCATGATGGGGAGGTGGACTCTCTCCTCTTACAACCTCCACTGGGCATGTTGAGGGGATCAAGGTGCCACTCCTTAGTGCAGAACTTGGAGCGGGAGACCTCCTGTCCGAAGTTCAGCCCACTGATACAAAGGAGATCAGAGACTGAGGCCTGTCAGGCAGACTTTGCTTCTGGAATTTCGTACAGTGTTGACAGAGTCCTGGCTTTCAGAGAGTGTTCCTGCCTAAGGCCATAGTCTCTTGTGGTAGCCCACACACTATTGTGCCGACCAGCATTCGTGATGCATCAATTTTATTGACTGCAGACAATTTCATATTGACTACACCGAGATGCATCAACAAAAAACAATTCCTTCTTGCATCCGTTTCCATGATTCTGCAGGTGCCGCTGGAGGTGGCACAGCTAATCAGCAGATGCTAATGTCGGTGATGACACCCCTGTTTATTTCTCATTTGAATCTGGAGGGATGCCTGAGCCAAGTTCAACACTGATCACACGATGCAGAAGCAGACTGCCGAGCAGTGACTGTCTGGAGTTGTGAACCAGCAGACCTGCCCACTTCATAGTATAATGTAGTGATGGCAAGTACGGTTCTTTAAAGTGATTCAGTTCTTCAGAATCAGTTCAGTAAGAAGATTTGGTTGTTTTGACTCCCGATTCTGGTTGGCTAAATTATGTAATGTAGCCTATAGATCAGTCGATCTGTTGCGTATATTCGCAGTGTCTTTGGGTTGTTTTGTACGTTCAAGTAAGCAACGTTATATTGTACTGTCCAACCTAATACTTTTATATCATAAACAGACTGTCTTTGCTTTGTTCGTTTGATTCCCAGTACCTCCCCAAAGCCGTGTAACGCTGCCGCTGCTTTGGGATGCCTCCGCACCAAATCACTTCTTCAATTTATATTGAAGAACTGACTACCTACTAGTTCCTATTGTCCCACCTGCTCCCCCTTCTCTCGCTTACCAAATTATTTAATGATATATGGGGTTGTCAATAAAGTTCAGTTCAGCAACTTCTACTTGATTTGAGTGGTGCATGAGAAGACTATAAAGACTAATATAAAATTATTAAATTATTATATCAGACCAAAATTAAGGTATATGCCACCAAATGAGTCATTCACTTAACGAGATTCGTTCTATAAGTGAATCTGAACGAATTTTTCATTCAGTTCAGCCAGGCACGAATCACACGTGAGTGCATGCGCGAGTCGTCGAAAATTTATTTTTAATTAAATATGTTCAGTTATATTTTTATATTGATTTTATCTGTTTAAGCAGGTCGGATTATCCTCCGACATTAACATTGCCTCATTCTACTGGTTGAAATGTAAATATATAGGCTATAAACGTTCCGATATCAATTTTTTATAGGGAAATTATGGAATTGTATTTTCATAATTCATAAATCCAACTGTGGAATAAAAAATATGCATTTGGATTTTCGTATAACCCGGTGTCATTTTCGGTTTAACTAAATATTTCATACCAGTAAAGCCTTCTCGGTTATTAAGAAGTGTATAACAAATAAGAAACCTGTCCTCATACAATAAAAGTATAAACATTCAATGAGTAACATGCTTGAAATTTTACTTCGTCATTGATTAATTAATGTAATCCCGAGCCTTTTCAAGCCAGGTTAGACGTTTTAGGTCACAGATATTTTAATTAAAAAGCTCCGATGAAGCACGAGTAAACGTAAAACATGGCGAATAATGTATAGAGCTGCGAGTAAGGCCAGATGAGCTGGACATCCAGCGTTGTCTGAATTTTCGGTTCTGCTATAGACAGGAATGGAGGGGCAGTGTGGAGCAGATTTGTGTTTATGATCCAAGCTGTCAGCAGGTGGCGGTAATGCATTTATAAGTGCGACCTGCAAAAAAAAAAAACCCCAAAAAAACAGAAGAACACGATGGCGAATACTTACCACACGCAGCAGCATACTAAAAGCGGGTCTGGATTTTCTGTCGCTTTTTGAAAACGTCATCTACAATCGTTCCTAATGAATGGAGGATGTGATACTTGCTGTATAGTAAAGAAATACTGGAGACAAAGTAAAGAAGTTAGTTAGCTAACGGTCAACGTAAAGCATCGAGAATAACGCCCAGGAACCCTCAAAGTAAAATAATTTAAAATATTTGGTTTTTGGGACGCAAGAAAAAGTTTACATAGTTCATCTAGGTAGGCTGCTAGCCATGTTGTATGATTTTTGTAGTGTTGTTCTTGAATAGCTATCTTCGAAATGTATTTGATAGATTTATATCTAATGCAGTTACGACACATGTTGGGCAATAAGAAACAATGCAGTTATCACTGGTTTGTTGTCTAAGTGTCTTCGAATTAGGTAGCCGGAATTAGCCAGATACTTGTGTCGTCGGCTGCTGGGTAGCTAGTTTTATTAATTTACTTGTAAAAAATATAAGTGTTTGAACTTTTTTGCAGTATGTATTTAAACTATGTCTAATTTCTACGTCGGATTAAACACGATTAAGTCTAGCTAGCAGCTATGGTTCAAGTAGTAGTAGGATTAGAACTGGGAAAATATGACATGTGTATGTTAAGCATGCATTTCACTATATTACAGCGTATATCCCAATGCATTAAACAAACATTTAAATTATATTTTCTTTGTGTGCCCCAAGATCTGGTTATTCTGATAATGATCAAATGGTTTTGTAATAACATACATTATTAAATGGTTGTTAAAAACGACGTCCCTCTAAAAAAGTTGGAATTAACAAAATGGCTATGCGTTACTATAATTAGTGTAACCTACATATGACTTTTAAATAAATGTATTAGTTTTTTTTGTTGTCATGTTTTTTTTTTATTGTAATTGATTATAGAAACAAACATTACATCCTTAATTAACTAATTATAAATATCTTAATTTGAATTTGAAGAGGACACTGTCTGAGAAGAATCAAGCTCAGTTTATCCATTTATATCTTTTTACTGGAAAGTATTATGAGCAATTCTTTAACGTTATGTTGTTCTAGCGTCTGCTGAAAACTGTTAATTTCAAGTCAAAAACATCTGTTTAAAAAAATCAATGTAAACGTAATGCATAATAGATTTACACTAGTACTGCACCAGACAAAAGATTAGATAAAAACTTATATCTGCTCTTACAGTTTGCAGGAGAGTGTGTTGGTGAGACACAATGGCAGTGAAGTCAGGGGAGGAGCGATTGAAGGAGATGGAGGCTGAGATGGCATTGTAAGTAAAATTCACAGTTCTGTGGACACGTGCTGTAGTGTGTTAGTGCTTCTCTGCGTGCCTGTCATTCATCTGGTCCGTCTTGAAAGTGCACTGTCTTAATGTTTTTACTTGCTGGGGTCCCACTCAGTTTATGCACGTGATATCTGTGAATATGCCCTGGGATTTCGGGGGGTGTGCACTCCTCTTTTGACATAACGGGTGGTTCCTCCCTTAGGTTTGAGCAGGAGGTGCTGGGTGGCCCAGTGCCTGTGGCTGCGGGGAGCCCGGCAGTGGTTGAAGCCTTGCCGGTGGCGCTGGCTGTGCCGGCCGTGCCTGTGGTCCGACCCATTATCGGCACAAACACCTACCGACAGGTACTGAGCTGCCTTCAGAGAGGAATGGCTACAGAGACAGGGACACTGCTGTGGTGCTGTATACACACAATGTTGGCAAAAGAACCAACCAGACACAATCCTTCGTTCCATGTCACCAACACCCACATTTTGTGATTGAAATATCGATCTAGATAAAAATGACTGCTTAATGA
Organism: Hiodon tergisus; assembly: GCA_025775045.1. Taxonomy (NCBI): domain Eukaryota; kingdom Metazoa; phylum Chordata; class Actinopteri; order Hiodontiformes; family Hiodontidae; genus Hiodon; species Hiodon tergisus. Next base: position 10,188 of record JAOVYW010001883.1, read on the forward strand.
TTTAAAGGTCAATGTAGTAACTCAGAAAAGGTGGTGCAGATTCTACCTGTCCCTACCAGTTCTCCTCAACCCACGGGCACACACCCATTTTCGCTCTTTCACATTTGCTCTGTATTTTCTGTAGGCCTCTATCATTGTCTCTTTTAACTCATGTCTTTCTCAGGTCCAGCAAAGTTTGGAGGCAAGGGCAGCCACCTATGTGGGACCACCACCCCCTGCTTTTGTCGGCCCAGGTAAAAAACATAAGCTGGGCAAGGTGGTTAATCACTTTAAACAAATGTAGTTCAAATTTGGATCCAACGCTTTGCATTTACATTTAAGTCATTTAGCAGATGCTCTTATCCAATGCAACGTTTTTGCACATTAACCCCTAAACTATGGCACTTTTGTACGTCGCACCTATTGATGAGTACAAAATAGTACAAGGACTAGTGCTACAAAGGAGATAACATGCAATACAAATAAGCGAATTTGTATGAATGAAATGCCCACTGAATGGACAAATACAGGTGTCATGTAGATGACCATACCCTGTCTTGACATTAGTACCCTGGGACACTATGGAGTTATGTACAAAATATGCCTTACCTGTAGTAAAGTGGGAAGAGAACAGTGGTCCCATTACCAATGTCTCTGTTGATTCTCTATATCTCCCTCTTTAGCTGTGTCCCCTGTCAGACCCCCTCCTATGATAAGGCCTGCGTTCGTTCCACATATACTTCAGAGAGTGGGTAAGTCCTGTGCAATTCAGCGGTGATGTGTCAACCTGAGAGTTTTCTACAGTTTCTGTGGTGTCCATTGATTTCATGTGTCATTGGGAGCTCGGTGGTCTAATTGTGGAATGGGCTGAATGAGGCTCTTACTTTTGTTCAACTAATACACTTGTTCTCACTCCTTAGGATCATCTGAATCTCACAATCAGAATATGTTGTGAGCCGCAATGTAAACAATCACACAAAATCTATCTTTTTTCATAAACTATCTGTAAATAGTTGTGGAGATTGAAAATCTGTCGACATTAGATGAACTGACACACTTTGGCCAGTTATGTACATTGTCACTGTAAAAAGGCAATGTAAACTGACAACATATAGATGTTGTGCTTTTAGTAACTCCTTATCATATATTCATGTTTTATAAACTAGCATGATAATCTAGAATGATACCAAATAGTTATCAGAATATTCAGAATAAACACAAAAAAGCCATTGCCCATAGCACACACATCTGATTGTGGCTGAAATTTTAGAGGGGCGTTAGGTGCAAAGTCAGGAAATAGTTATCGCATCTCAATTAACGACACAAACTAGTAAAATAAATTTGTATTTGCGTTGAATAAAAAACAGACATTGTAGGTTTTAGATTTTGAGTCACACTGTTGTTCAGACATCTTTTAAATGTAACAAATTAATTAAATCCTAGCCTACTGTCACACCTTCACTGGACACATGTCTCTCCTCTCATCAGTCTTGCCATTTTCTCTGCCACCTATATCTGAGCTCTCACCAGATATGCCTGTTCTATTGCCTGTCCTACTTCTTTTCAACTTAGATATAAGTTGCAGAATGTGTAATTAATGTTTTATGGTGCTCTAATTTGTTTTTATAAACTTACAAACAAATGGTATCTGCAGATTCATTTATTTCTCACAGGATTTGATTTGAATTACGCAGATTGGGCCAGAGGTTGAAAACATCGAGCTAATTAAAATGTTGAGCCTTATTTAAGCCAGTGATCTATAGCACTGTCCGGTATCCCCTGCAAAGTTGTTTGATTGGATAAAACTTCCTAATTGCTGTTGACTGATATAAACTCTGTTTTATGTGCTTAGATGCGTCTCTCTGTGTGTCTTTTTCTCTGAGGAGGCCAGAGAATGCCCATGATGCGCGGGCCACCTCCGCAGGGGATGATGGCACCCCCTCTTCCCCGGCCACCCCCTCCTCCGCCCATGATGATGGCACCCCCCATGCAAGGACCCCCCCAGCACCCTATGAGCCCAATGGGACACATGGGACATATGGGCTCAATGCCAACAGTCAGTACCCCGTGGGCCGAATGTTGTAATCTGTTAAGTTTCCCAATATGTATCTCTGGCTATATCCTTTAAGCTTGCCTAAGGAATGCGTTTCTCTTCCAGTCTCTTTCCCTTTGGCTCTCATTTGACCCATTACTTCTGTTTATTATCTATTTATCTGACGGGCATACCCGTCTCTTGTCATCCCTGCACCTAAGTCTTTATCCCATTCCATTTTTCTTACCTCATTTTTTGGTCTCACCCGCTCTCTCCCCCTGCAGGTCAGCGGGATGAACCCTATGGTGACTGTTCCACCACGTCCAGTTGTCCAGTCTTCTCCGAAACTCACTCCCACGGTCATCCAGGCTGCTCCAACTGTCTACACAACACCTCCTGCTCCCAAGAGACCTGACATCCGCGCCCAGAGACAGGCGCGCATGGTAAACGCGCACACACATTTCACCCTGTGCACACAGTCGCATACATTAGATTGAATACTCTGCCATTCTCTATAACACTCTGTAGGTCAGTCACTACCACACACCAATGGTCCTTTTTAAAGTAAAAAAAAGTACAAGGCAAGACATCATGGGAAATGAATGTGAATATCTTGTAATTTTTACCAACACTGTTTTGGTATCTGCTAAGTAAACTGATGAGGGTAAACCCCCTGTCCCTGTCCCATCCCCGACCCATCCCCTGTTCTCCATTCATCCGTCTCTCAGGAGGAGCTGGCAGCTGCGGTTGCAGAACAGCAGGCGGCAGTGGTGGCCGCAGGGCTCCTGGAGGCCAAGAAGGAGACCTCCACCGGGGATGAAAGTGTCATTGGACCTAGTATGCCGGAGCCCGAACCCGCTCACCCAGAGGTACGCAGGCGCGCCACTGATCACATTGGTTTATTGGGATTGTGGAAAGCTTAGAAACACCATCTGTGTGCGTACAAGTAGACCTTGTTCAGTGCAGTGCAGTGCAGTAGAGTAGAGTAGTGAAGACTTTCCTATGTCGACCAATCTGTTTACTGTGCGTAGAGTATAAAATAATAGCCATAGCCTCTTTTTAATCTGCTAAGCCCGCTTTGATTCATTGTGATTCAGGTGGCTTTGTTATTAGACAGACGCCTACATTATATGTTCCTACCTTATTCAATTATATATTAATCACATAATACCCACTGTTTTCCTCCTGAAAGATAGTTTATATTACTGTTCCATTTAAGTTCTCTTCAGTTTTATTTTTCTTTCTTTCTTTAGTCTTGGATACTATTTTTATTTAAAGAAAGTTCCAAAAGTAATAAAGTGGTCAAATATTTAGGTAGATTTGCTTAGACATTTTTTTTGGAACCTTTAAAGTACATCTTAAGGGAGGCATGTCTTTTGCCTGAGAATGTCCTGTACTGCCATTCCCCAGCCAGCAGATGGCAGTGCTGAAGACAAGAAGAAAGGGAAGCAAGAGAAGGTGAAGAAATGTATCCGCACCGCGGCTGGCACCTCCTGGGAGGACCAGAGCCTGCTGGAGTGGGATTCAGGTAGCCGTCTCTCACACCCAGTTTTAAAAAATGTATTAATCTTATCTTAGGGCTGCAGTTATTGAACCACCAGCTCTGAGCACAAGCAGTTTATCCAGCTCTAATATCCATTTTTCTACTCCCTCTTTCACCTCTTCCCACTACAGACGATTTTCGGATCTTCTGCGGGGACCTAGGCAACGAGGTGAATGATGACATACTGGCCCGGGCCTTCAGCCGTTACCCCTCCTTCCTGAAAGCCAAAGTCGTGCGGGACAAGCGCACCGGCAAAACGAAGGGCTACGGCTTTGTCAGCTTTAAGGACCCCAACGATTACGTGCGCGCCATGAGGGAAATGAATGGTGAGAGGCCTTCTGTGTTAACATTGAGCCCTTGCAAGGCTTCACTGACCACCGATGTACCTTGGTGCAGTTCTTTGAATGACTGAAGTGTTTTGTTGTGGAGCACAGATGAGATGGGTCAGTGATTGACTACCCTATGGCAGTTCCTTTCCCTTAAGTGGGTCAGAGCATCGCATGGCATTAAGATGGCATGTTTACCTTACTTGTTCCACTCTGAACTGAAGTTTGAAGGATTTCAATTATTCAAATGTTGTAGAACATAAGTAGCCTCTTGCTTTCGGTGTCTCATTTTGCGCATGTATTTTAAGCTCCCGCCTCTGTCTCTTCTGTGATATTCTGTTTAATATCCATTTAATCTGCACTAGTCTTCATCTGATTTATTCTCTTCTTGTCCTTCATATTGATGACCTCTCATCCAGTGTCTCTTTTTTTCTGTGACTCCTCTCATTGTGTTCATCGTCATTACGATCTCCCTGGCCCCTGTCAATGTATTTAAAATGTCTCGCTCCATAAAAGTTCAAGCTGTTTGTAACGGAGCAGGGTTCTCCACTCCACCTACTTGTCCCACTGACACAATCTGCAGATTAGACAGTATGCCCCATGTCCACTCCCGGCTTACTCTTGTTTTTAACTGTGGTAGCACTTACCAGCCTGAGTCAAATCCCTCTGTACTATGCCACTGATCCCTCTCCCTCTTTCAGGGAAGTATGTGGGGAGCCGGCCTATTAAGCTGCGGAAGAGCATGTGGAAGGACAGGAACATGGAAGTGGTACGGAAGAAACAGAAGGAGAAGAAGAAGCTCGGGCTTAGATAGGGTTTTTCTGTTTGTTTTTTTAACTGTGTGAGTGTGTGTGCGTGCGTCTGTGTGTACGTGTGTGTGTTTCCTGCCGAGCGGTCATTGTCCGAACACGAGGAAAACATTTCTGACCAACTCCATCAGCAGTTGTTCAGGGTGGGGTGGTTGTGCAGAGCATTGGCTGCCATAGATTTGGATTAATTCAGGTCCACACCCTTTTTTTACAATTGTAATAATTCCAGGTTTGACTGAATTAGGCCCATTGCTGGAGAAGTGATTTGGATGAAGTGATGTCAAATTTGCATTGAAAATATTTTCGTCATGTTATAAGGGTAAAATTTTGTTTTTAATATGTGGAAAACTGCTATGATTTTCATTTCCAGGCTCCACGTCAGTTTTTCTCTATATTCAGTAAAGAATTGACCCTAGTAATGTTTTCAGTGTTCGCATGGTTAATGATAAATTAGGTAATGGGACATAGACTTGAGAGTGGTTGGATATTACTTATGTATATTAAGGTGCTGGGTTTTGGAAACATTATTAAAAAAACAATGTTGGCATACTTCTCTGAATGTAATTTGTTACAATTTAGGCACTTGTAATCAGCCAATGTTTCAAAGGAAAATGACCTCTTTGTTTTTTTTAAATACAATTGGACGATTCTAGTGGATGAAAAACAGTGCAAAACAAGTTAAATAAAGTCAAAGGTTTTTAATTGCTTGGTACTTTTTGGACTTACTTGCTTGTAATACCTGCCTAGGAATCTCGTTGATCTTGAGTGTTCTAGGACTGATCACTTGAGGGCGCTAAAGTCCCGAAAATTTGGTAGGTCGATCCGAAAACCAATGTTTTA
>JAOVYW010001885.1:0-15715 GCA_025775045.1 Hiodon tergisus
ATGCATACTTAATGGCACTGGCTGATATGCCTGCAATATTACTTTCTGTGCAATGTCGTTTTGGAGGGAAAAACAGGTCCTTGTTATGATGCCCAGCCCCCACACTATAACATGCACTTTCTATCAATCAGTCAAAGCAAGAAATTAAGGTTGCTCCTATTTCACAGTAATCTGGTATAGTAGAGGTTAAATGTAACTTGGATAATATCCTTCTGAATTTACACAGGTGCCTTCTGGCCAATAAACAATGAACAAAGTAGAAGCTCCATTCAATACAGGCACTGTGTGACAAGCATGGTGGGCAGAATCTTACAATACAACCGAATTAGTACAGGTTAATACAGGAATTCATGCAGAATGCCATTTGGCATCCGACTGAAAGCAAAAGGATGGCGTTGCAGAAATATAAACGCAGCTAGACCTAAAGGATGACAAATCTTTCTATTGCAATACAGCTACAGATACAATAACATTTATAATAATAATTATTATTATAATAAAACAGGGGGCAAAGACTCCTGCAAAATAAAATGCTGACAGAAAAGGAAACTAAAGTTATTATTTGCCACAAATCCTGAAAAGAGTTTGTCAGAAAAGGAAAGAAACGAGGGGAAAAACCAGCACTATAAAACTGCAGGTCCCCTTGTTCTCATCGTCAGATGGGGGACACTTTCACCGTTAGTATCCCACTACCCCTGTGCAGTCAATTGGACCGGTCCCCCGAGTGTGAGGAGAGTGTTAAAGATGGAGAGGAAAATTAACTGGGACTGTGTCCACACACACACTTGCACGCATGCACGTACGCACTACAAGGTTGCTGACAAAAGAGCCTCTCAATTTGTGCCACATGACGGAAAGCAATGAAAAGTGGACGGCACAGACAGACACGAGCGCGACCGGGGAGTATAAAGCAGGCCATTTGTGAGCAGATCCAAACAGCTCCTGGGTCTCTCGGGCGACACATTCAGCAAGCTGAAAGCAACGGAAAACATTGAAAGAGAGAGCCCCCTTTTTTCCAGTGTCATTTTAAAATGAACACTGACCGAATCTGTTCTGGTTCAACTTGTTCATAGGAATAACCTAAGCCTTTGGCTACCATTGTGGTAAGATATGCCCAACAAGACGTGGTGTTATTAAAAAAGGTTCTTTGTCTTGTTTCGTACTGAGAGAAGAACAAACCATTAATGGGAATGTAGAGTTGATAAGTATGGTCACACAGAGCAGAAGTCCGACTTATAGAGCCATGTTTACGGCTCAGGTGACATAGATCATAGGCTGCGCAGATGTCTGCTCTACTCTACTCCCAGTCAATAAGTGACCTTTCTTACAGAACAATGCAGACATTCAAAGCGTCATGGATAGGAGTAGGGTTCAGAGGTGGAAGAGCAGCCAAACAGCCGCAAGAAGAAGGTAAGCCATCTTGGAAAGTAGGCTATTTACTGTTTAGTCAACAGGGAAAGCCATTAAGTAACCAATTACTCTAATAGTCAACAGTAACCAATTAGTAACCAATTACTCTAATATGCCTTTACGGTCATCTTTGAGCTGGGTTCAGTAGGTAAAAATAACAACGAAAGAGCAAAACAAGTTCTCCCCAATTACTTTATTAGACTAACGATGACATATCAAACTCTGTAATATCACTAAGAAAAATTCATGGCCACCCATTGCAATGAGCGCTCAGTTCACCTTTTCTTTGTCTTTGTCTGGAATGTACTCAAGACAAACAGGTTTGTGCATATGAATGTGAACTCAACATGGCTTATCCATGAGACATTTGAATAACAGAAGAGTGGACCGTTTGCGAATTAAGTGAATGTAATGATGAAAGGAAAAAAGGAAGAGAGACAAAGGACACTCATTTTCAGGTGAAAATGAAAGCAACGTGTTTAATAAAAGACTGTGGCACCCACACCGCAATGCAAATTACCAGCATTCCGAGCACTCACGCTGTTTCTCATTTACAATTTATCCGATACCGCTGAACAAGGTAAAAAATAAGGTGGGGGGAAAAAGAGAGCCAATCGCATCATACGCTGTCGTACAAGGGAAAATGTGTGGCAGACTACGCTTCCAGAATCACAAGATGGCAGCTCTAGAAGCGACCATTAACAACTGCTTCCATGCCGTTTAGTCATGGGATTGAGGGAGCAGGGATATTGTAATCTTTTATTCATTTGCTACAAGGCAAGGTTTGGGCCTAATAACCTTGGTCAAAGGAGTCCTCCGAGGAGTCGCTGAAGGACGAGCCTGCCTCCGCCTCCTGCAGGAGCAAAGCAAAGTGCTGGCGTTTGGTCTCGAGCGCCTGTCTGGACCCCAGCGCCCCTGATGCCGTGCCCCTCTTCCCGTTAACCTGCGCCTGCACGCGCTCTCCCGGTCTGCCCCGTGGGTTCCGTGTTGGCCAGCCTTCTTTTATGGAATCGCAGTCTTCTTCCGAGTCTGTTTCTGTTTTCAAATCAATACGTCAGAACAGCAATATCAGTCCTACAACTTTAGTTACAGTGCATCGTTACCGTAATTACAACTACACCACTTGATTTGTCCAAAAAGGACCCTCATAAAAACAAATATTAAAATATTCCTCAATACACTGTGAACTCTAAAGGGGTTCTATACACAGTATTGGCGCACATTTAATATGTTAATAATGTTTGTTTGAAACATGTTGAAAAAGCATTGGTGTTTTCACACATTTAAAACTTTCAGGCCTATGGTGAAAAGTGAAGCTGGAAAAATACTTTTCCAGGATTGTTTCCCGTTTTTTAGAGGTCTTACTTACCATAGGTGTATCCTAGGGACTGTAAGAGTATCTTACTCATTGGGTTAGGGTTTGACGCAGAAGCTCTTACTCACCGTAGGAGTAGCTGCTTAGTTTGGACAGCGCTTCAGGCGGGTACGATGCTTTTGGCGGCTTATTTGCCTGCGAGTAGAGTTCCGTGTTCTTCATTCTGGTGGCCATTTTGTTTCTACGCACTGTGGCGGACTTCTGAAGACCAGCGAGCACTTTCGAGTGGCCCTTCCTTCCCTCATTGACTTTCATCTCCATTTCATGGAGCATGAGGAGGTCAACACAACTCCTGGAGCTGGTCTGAGAGAAATTAAAAGGAGACCTGTTGCGTTTACCCAGTCTCGTGAGAGACAGGGCCTTGTCGAGCTTGGTCGCCAACTGCTCTTGCTCACTCATCTTCTGGTTGTTTCTTTTTACCTGTCGGGAGAATAGATGGATAGTGACAACCTTAACGACAAATATTCGTAACATAAAACATTTTGCCCAAAGCAGCTTATAGAGGTGTTTAAATGGCCCTTTTCATATGCTTCCAATATTTACTGGAATGTAACTCATCTTGCTTTAACACTGACGAATACCTAAAAGCATCTCACCACACCAACCTGCCAAGCATAGCTTGAGGAAAGATCCGGATCATTCCAGCGCTTTCTTATCTTCTTGGCTCCACTCTCCATCTCTTCCTCATCACCAGGGCTGGCTCTCCGAAGGCGCTTCTTTACACTTTCCCCTGTCTCAGAGTCTTCCAATAAGAGCATGCTCCTGCCAAATCTACAAAGAGAGGACAGACTAGTGTCAATGCCAGAGGGGGGAACCAACCAGCTTTGGTGTCAGGACACTGGACAGGTAAAACAAGTATGCTCACCTTCCAGACTTGGAGTCTAGTCTTCCAGTGGGCAACGAAATGTCACCGAGACCTCTTCCTGTTTCGTGTTTCCTCTTCCTGGGCCTTCCCCGTCCTCTTCTGGCTAACCTCCTGCTGCTCTCTTCCTGCTTCTCCCTGTGCGACACACAAAACCATCAGCAGGAGCGCGGAATGGTACAGCACGTTGCAGTCATTATGGCCCGTAAACAAGACATTAGGTTTCGTTTTCCAGGTACAAGTGTGGCCTTGTGCTCACGGCTTGTGTACCCACTCTTAAACCTTCGACCTCGAAGGCCACAGTTAATTACTCCATCCATCATTTGCCATGTGTGTTTACAACAGTAGGAAAATAAAATGATGCAAGCGTAAATGTTTGCAGTCATTAGCTGTTTGGGAAAGTTTAGCGTAAAACGCTTTGGCAAAAATAAAATAAATCGGGGTACCGGCACAATGGCCTTCTGTGTGATCTGACACTCCGACACATGGGAAACGCTGGTAGTTAAAGGCGGCGCAGAGCTGCATGGACTTACAGAGAGTCTCTGCGTCTGTGCAGCTTGGCTAGCTCCCTCTGCTTGTCCTTGTAGCGCCTCTGAAGCTCGGCCAGCTTTGTGCGGTAATCCACCTCTGCCGCATCCGACCCGTCGCTGGCAGGCTTCAGAAAAAGTAGCTGGAGGCAGGGGGTAAGGGGAGAGGAGCTGTGAAAAAGGGCCATCCTCAAAAGGCACACGCTAACATTGTCCTCACCCCTCACTCAACGGACAAAACGAAACCTCATTCAGTCAGTGCAACTATGAAATTACATAGAAAACCAATGAGCATGCCAAAAGTTAACTTCTCTTTCTACTTGTAAGTAGAAAGGGAAAAAAAAACCCCCACTGATTTTAGTGCACCGTGGGCACCTCATTTAGAAAACAAGACATTCTCACACAGCCAACGCATCAGAAAAACAGTGCTATGACAGAATTATTTATGGTTTTCAGCTGGGGGGGAGCTAGCAGATGGTGTCGTCTTGGTCTCTTTACACACAGCCAGTGGGAGACCTGTTCGCCTGAACCGTACCATCCCACCCGTACACGAAAGACGAAAATGTGAAAAAACACAAACGAAAGAGACTGCTTGGAACGGGCACGCGCCCTGCCACATTCCGGCTGGGCTTACTGGCTCATCCTTTTTCTGCATCCAGCTGTACCGCTTGCAGGGGTCGAGCTCTCTGGGGAGGCGAACGCTGACCGTGGGTTTACAGTCCAGCGCCTCCAACAGAACCTGCCTGCCAGCCAGCAGCAAGCCTTCCAAGCTGTATTGGGTCACACCTGCACACAGAGTCCACCTTTCAGTCGAGTCTGGAAACACTCGTTTGCGATTCGTTACGTTTTACGAGGAAAATGGATTACATTCATGTCTTTTCTTCATGCAATTAAACATTCCATCATTTGCAAAACTGGCTAACTTATTCCATTAAATTACTATTGGAAGGAACACGGCTGTTCACAGTGATGACATACACTGAATCTCATTGCACCGTCTCTCCAGTTCCTTCTCAGCAATTTCACTCAGCAGGGCCATTCCCTGGAGCACAGGGGGCTCCAGAGACGTCTTGTCTGAGGCGCTCGGCAGCACGGCCCTACAGGTGTCAGCCGGCACTGGCAGACAGCAGGCCCGGGGCAGCTCACTGGCGGTCAACAGAGCAATCATGCCCGCCATGGGGTCCTCAGGCCTGACTTCCTGAGTCCCTGTGGGAACGCTGTCCTGCAGGAGCAGTGGAGCTTTGCAGGAGGGCTCACATGTGTTGGGAGGTGGAGGGGCAGGCTCCTTCATACTGCATCCCAGGTCCGCTCCTTCCAGAGATGCAGGCGCCTGCAGGGGGGAGTGGCAGTCCGCAGCTGCTGGACAGGCAGAACCTTCTGGAACCTCTGTACCGGGCATGGTCTCTGAGGCGGCTCCGGTCTTTTCGGATACTTCCTCAAGCTGCACAACCCCCGCGTCCTCTTCCCTCACCTCCGCCCCCTCCGGCACGGCCACGGCCCCACGACGGCCCCCATTCTCCGGGCCGCCGTCTTGGCTAGCAGCCTCGCTGTGGAGTGCTCCCAGGCTGCCCAGGCTCAGGACCTCCCCGGCGTTCCCCGAAGCGAGTGGAGCGCCCGCCTCCATCGGCCGTTCCTCCCCGGAGACCTCCACCTCAGCAGAAGAGCGCACGGCCGGCGTTTCGCATTCGCCGCAGGAAGCCAACCGCTCCGACGTCTCCGCCGGCAGAGGTACATCCGGGGCCAGGCCATCAGCGTCGGCCGCAGCGGCCGGCTGGAAGAGGTAGGGGTAGTGACTGCCGAAAGGCGCGGTTATGGACGGGTATGAGTAGCCAGGAGGAATTTCGGCTAAAAAGAGAGACAGAGCGGTTAGACAGGCTAGGAGCATCAACACATTGCGCAGGTTTCAGTGGGATAAAGTTCTCTGTGACAGAGCGATACAATTATTCATAACAGGCTTTACATTTTAGACTGGGGGCCATTATGAAAGTTCCACAAGCAAAACCGCTACCACAGACTCCCGCGTGAACACCCAAGCATATTACCGCACACCCGTAAAATTCTATTTATACCAGACATTCAAACAATTTCAAATGTTAAGCTTTTCAAGGGGGTCAGTTCACAGCAGGGGCTGTCAAAAGAGCACCTCGCTCAGTTGCGGAAAATGGGACCCTGTTCAGGGTTCTTCCGGAAGAGAAAGGCTATTCAAGAAGAGCTTCACAGCCCTTCTGCACATGTGTCTTTCGTCCTTTACGTTCCCGTCGGTCCCCACTTAACATGCTACTGGGTTACTGCAGCCTTTCCCAAAGAAATGAAACATGTTTCTCTTACCAGGATAAAATAGTTGGAAGGGAGCAGACACTTGTTTCTGCAGATCTGGCTCAGATTGTGCCACAGGGTCCTCTTTGCGTGGGATGGGCGGGAGCGGTGATGGGCAGCCAGACACAGGGCTGGGGGGGGTTGGGCCAGGAGATGAGGGGTGGGAATAGGACCGGTGGGACAGGGGTTCCTCCTTTCTCAGTTGGCCCTCTGAGGGCAGTGACGCAGCTGGCAGGGGCGTGGGGGCCTTGCCGTAGGCGGCGGAGGGGGGCGTTGGGGAGCGAGAGCGGGGTTTCCGTGAACGGAGAGCCAGGGCAGAGGCCGTGGAGAGACCCTGCTTGGCACCGTGAAAACTTTTGTTTCTCCTGGACGCCGTGTCCGTCGCCTCAGCTCTTGGTTCCCACGCCGTTAGCTTCTCCTGCTGGCAGAGAGCGCGCCCATTAGCGATTAGCGCTTGTCATCAAGACACTTTCCCCTGCAATTGTGTAACACGGAGAGTTCATCCCTTATCAACCAAAGCTGCCGACTTCATGCATCTGCATAAGTTTTAATTCCTACTTTCATGGAAAAATGGAAACTTAATTGCCGTTGCAAGTATTTTGGCACAAGCAGTCCAGCAGCAGTGTTGAGCGGCTTTAAAGAGAGAATCTTTCTTCTGGCGTAATAAAATGCCGATAACTGAGGACAATTCCTGATTATTACACTCATAAATGATATACCACAAAAAGATAGATGAACTGCTCTGTCACCAGCAATAATCACTTTCCTGAACAAATAGAAAAACAGTAACTTTAAACCCGGATCATTGACTAATGGCTCCCATGAGCAACTGCCGGCTATAAATCGGAAAAAACGGGTGCGGAAGGCGTAAGTCTGTCCTTCAGGTCCGGGGCCAAATACATTTTCTGTTCTGTTCCTTCCCATAGAAGCCCCTTCCAATCCTGAAACAAGCCCTGAAACGACACCCGGCGGAGGGGTGGAGCTTACAGCCAGCTGGGCGGTCCTGTGCAGCTCCATGACCTGGGCTACCTGCTGATGGATGATGTGGAGCTCCTGCTGTTGGGAGAGGAGCTGCAGCTGATGGGCGTGCTGAAGAGGGCTGCCCGCCGGCGGGTACACTGCCGACCACGCGTGCGGGCCCCGCTCCATCAGCTCCGAGGCTAGGGGTGGCAGGGTGGAAAAGCATGAGCGTCACAGGTACCCGGGCCTATGTAAGGGAACATTCAGGGCTTTTTCTCTCGAGAAAGGGCAAAGGTACCGAAGTGTGAAAGGTGTTCTGTGGGGACGACCAGCAGCTGTCCGGTCTGAGGGTCCCGCACGTAGTGGTAAGGCGGGGGGACAGATCCAGGAAGGGTGGGCGGATACCCTGCAGGCAGGCCTTGGTGCAGAGAGAGGTGCCCCAGCCCTGTGCACAGACAGGGAAAAACAAACAAGTTTAGAACCTTGGTTCTCTCTGAATCACATCCTCTCCCTTCAGTGCCCACTCATCGACGTTCCTTTTCTGCTGCTGACACAGCCGTGCTGCCTTGCATGCAGGAGACCGAACCCTGAGACAAATATCAGGGGTTCAAAGCTCAAGTGTATACTTAATAAAAGTGGCGTGCCTCCTGAGCGTAAATCAAATGGATTCAGAAACATGTCTGTGTAAGGCCTGTTCGCTTGGGACCGATGTGACTCTGTGACATAATGAGCAACCTTAGGTGTATAAAAACTTGCACCAGTGGTGGTGTAAACCTCTTCGTGGTCTGTTGCCCGGGCCCGTTCGTAATGAGGCCCAATGCAAAGACATTGTGTCATTTCTGTGAAGCAGGCTCAAGCCTACCGTAGTGAGATCCAGGGAGCCAAACGGAGGGGCTGCCCGTGCGGGGCACCCAGGGGTGGGAGTTCGGTTGGGAGGATGTCTCGGCAGGCCATCGCCCAGAGCCAGCCAGAGCTGGGCCGGTCGTTACCATCAGATTGGGATTCAACCCGCTACTGGACACCGTGGAAGGGTGCATCAGATTGCACTCCACCAACTCCTTGTTTTCTCTGTGCGGGAAAATAAAATCCAAGGTGGAAATTCAGCCTCTGCAGGCGAAGGCACTCTGAAGCATAGCAGCGCAACCAAATCTATGGGCTGTCGACCAGGCTCTTGCGGGTGAGATGGATGAATGATTCCTCCTTTTCGCCTACAACTCAGTTGTCAAATGAAACAGCATACTGTACCCAACCAAGAAAGAAAGAAATGAACAGCCATCTAACTGGGTAAACAGCGTGAGTAAAAACACTTTCCAGAACGAGCAGACATAAGTAAAACTCGACTTTCAGAAGACCCTCCACTACTACAGTGTGAACATTACAGTAGAGAAAATGCTATTTTAAAAGCAATTACACCGGCTAAAATACAGAAGAAGTTTACGGGCTTTTGCTCTTTTGTAACTGGGCTCATGCCCAGTTAATTGGCATTATAGTTCTCGTGGCAACTCCGAAGAGGAAGGAAGGGTGATGTGGAGTCGACTTGACAAAACACATGGGCTGATGCAGACTTCGGAAAACTACCAGTTGACCAAGATAACTGAATAGTATCTGAGAAGGCTGTAGACCTAGACTGGGTAATGCTATATGAGGCACCTGCGGCCTACACTCCATTCACAAAGGGTACTGCAGGCCACGGTGCTTATCGTTTGTGGTACAATCAAGCTCTTCTAAGCAGTGAAAATATCTGGATAGTAAACGGGCACCATTTGTACTAAATAGTTCTTGGAGCTGCAGTGCATAGAAAAGGTATCATCCAGATTAACTGGGAACCAGCATCTAGTAGAAGTCTGCCTTTCAGTACACCGGGAAAGCCACTTTAAAAGCAGAACCCCGCTGAGATAAAGCCGGCACTTTTTATTAGACATCAATTTCCACGGTAGGGAGGCTGGGTATTTCTGGTGTTCTCAATGAGCGCAACACTTTGGAATAAAAAATAAAAGTTTATATGACCAAGGGAAAGTACTTTTAAATCCCTCAGCACTTTGCACTTCACAGAAATACATCAAGAAAAAAGGATTTATCGCCAGCCCCCATTTCTTTCATAATGTGAGTTCATTAACCAGTGTTCCCATGTAATGTTAACGGTAATTTTGTTTGTCTGAGATTTGACGCCTGTTTTTTTTGCCATGTCCTAACACTCCCACCCAGGCCTTTACAATCGACAGTTTCTTCTGAGTCAAGTCTCACCACAGGAATCTGAGGGTATGTTTATGTGCCGCCAAGGCCTGTTTACACAGTGCTAACTTATGGGAACTGTGAGTTCCTCTAACCACTAACCTTCAAAGAACAAACACTCTTGCCCTTTATCTGCCCTTATCTCCTGTTTCCACACAACGGAAGGAAAAATAAATCTCTTAACGGTACTGTGGTCCCATAACTTTCGGAGAAAATGGGGAATGGAGTTATTTTTTAGTTCTCGGTTCATTGTTCCTTCTTCACACGCGAGACAAAACATAAACTTCAGGGCCACAAAGCACAAAATCAAGCCCTCCGCAGTCTGTTGTGAAGGCCCTCTGTTGATATCTTTGATATAAAAACAACACCCAAGGAACCTCAGAGCAACAAATCAAAATAACAGCAGAATGGTTCTGCTCTGCTTTCAGAGGAAGTACACGTATATATTTTATAATACTAAAAAAATGAAGCAACAACTGCCATAATTTTGTTTTAGGCCTGTGACCTTATCCTTGTGCAACGTCAAATATAATATATCTATTTATATAAATCTATAATTAAAGACAATGTAATTACAGTTTACAGTTTAGTTGCTTAGCAGACGCTTTTACCCAAAGTGACTTACACAGCTTACAATCCACTTATACAGCTGGATATTTTACTGACGCAATTCAGGTTAAGTACCTTGCTCAAGGGTACAACAGCTGGTGTGGGACTTGAACCGGCAAACTTTCAGTTACAAATCTGATTGTGGTGAAGTAATTGTACTTAAGTTCTTTTAAAAATCAGACTTTGTACAAATTCCTGAATTGGCCTGCCTTTTAAACAGCACAGGCTTTCTGAATGTATCCACAACGAAAACTCTCAGGGGCTAGCTTTGTGGGTGCATTCCTAGGGAGTAGTTAATGCCAGTAATTAATGCCAGATAATGCATTTCCTGCCCCTTCTTACCTCAAAAACTTCTCTTGCTCACGCTCTAGACGGCCTGGCAGGAGGCGGTCGTCACGGTTACGGGCATGCTCATCCCCACGATTCTCTTCTGGATGGTCTGATGCAGATAAGGATAAGCCGTGAGAACAGGAATGGGGGACGAGGGCTTAATCAGTTTGTCAAAACCAAAATACATCCTACCTTCCAAGCAACACAACAACAATTTAAAGAACTATTCAACTGACTTCATTGTATGCCTTAACTATTTAATCATTTTATGACCCCCTCCCCTGCAGGGAGTAAGGTAGAGAGATTATTCCTGGAAAGGTCTGAAAATCTATACATCCTAGCACCTCAGTCCACTCTAGATGTCACACAAACCAAACAGTAAAGACTAATTCACCTGGCCTTGCCCCCTCTTTCTGGTTTTAACCATTATATCAAATAAAATTATACTTACTGTCCTTCAACAACACTTAGCTGTGATATTTGCCTTAAGATAAAAAAATCTCAGACTAAAGGTTTCAGTCCGGTTTCCTCGGTAACCGAGACATTCTTGCGCTACATACATTATATTACTCCAAAACACTGCATGTCCATCTGAACCTTTCTTTCTACTTTAAAAAAAATGCTCTGTAAATGTAGGCATTCTACTTTCGGCACAAACAGGCTAAACTTATTACTAAAATGTCCTAGCACATAGAAGGAAATAAATGAATGCTTTTTAAAAAACTCTCTCCCAAGGCTGATTCCCTTGCTTGGAAACAAGCCAAAAACACTCATTAGAATTCAGTCCTTATTGGCAGCGTTTAGTTCTGCTCAGTACATTTGTTTAATGCACAGAAAGACTTATTCCCCTAAACTGGGAGAAGGTACCCGGAGCCAGGATGGCCATAGCAACCGCTAACTTCGCAGACAAAAGGTCTCAGACTGCCCGTCCCAACCCAAGTCTGGGCTGATGAATGACTGCACAGCCGCTGGGATAGAAGAAAAGAAACATGCTACCATGCCTCGGCTCCCATGGTGTTGCCAATCATGCTCTTTGTTTTGGTAAACACCGAAGGCACGTCTAATGGGGAAAACCGAGCAGTCACGTGACTTCCATTGTGTGATCCTAGAGCCTTGCAAACTACAGTTGGTCTAATTGTGAGGGACCGTTCTTGTAAGGACATCTAGACATGTGCTGCAATATCAACAACCAACAACACAGGCTGAAATCAAAGGCAGATATCAATGTAGTCCTATGTTCAAAACATTGTTCACTGACAAGTGCTTCTAACCCTCATTTTAAAAAAGCTTGTTTATGCGATGTACACCTTGAACTAGACCTGCCCCGCCATAAACAGAAGCTATGGCAGGCAGACATCATCCCCTTACCTTTGATCCTTCCTAAGGGAAGGCGTCTGTCCCGGTCCACCATGCTGGAGCCGGGCTTGCTGCTGTTGTCTCTGTGCCGTGCCACAGCCACTGCGATCCCCACCGGGGGGTGCCGGACCTCCACCTCCCCCTGGGAGCCCATGCTGTCCCGGCTGAAGGCCTTGGCGCTTTCGGGTCGCTCCGAGTGCCTCTTCATCGGCCTGTCCGGCGACTGGACTTTGGACATGGCGCCCGGGTTGGCCTCCAGCTTCATGTGACCCAGGCCTCCGAAGGGGCTCCCCGCGGCAGAGCTGTGCCTGCCGTCGGCCTCTTTGGAGAAGCTGCCGCTGTATTTGATCAGGCTCTGCATGGCAGAGACCTCCCCGCGGCTACCCAGGCGCCCGCCCTCCGAGCTTCCCCTGGAACGCATCTCCTCGCCCTCCTCCCCCCCTATGCTTTCATGGCCGTGCTGGGCCACAAGCGCCGCCATGTGGCTGGTGGCGTAGTCGCCCACTTCAAACAGCTTCCATCGGGGCTCAGGGGACGCTGTGCTCATGAGTGGGTGCTGTTCCATTTGGACTGTGGACTTGTCTGCACCGCTGTACACAGCTTTCCTAGCAGAGGCCCTCTGAACCCCGTCACACCCCTGGCTTTGAGATTCAGCCTCAAGCCTGGGCGTGTCACTGGTTAAGACCAAGTCGCTAGAATCTGGGCTGTGTCTTGTTTTGCTCGCGCATGTTTTTGAGGGTGGAGGCCTTTTCACGGCCACAGAGTTTGACCTAATAATAGAGCCCTCTACCCGTGACATGTCTACCCTTTTATAATCCCCGTGAACAGGAGACTTGTGTGTCTGAGTAGCCTTCTCACCGCCACCTAACTGGTTTCCGTCCATTTCCCTGCTCCTGTCATTTCTATTGTCCCGGGCCTGCGAAGCTATTTGGATTGGTCCGTTCCTCTTGTCATACAGCTCAACAGAAGGCACATATGTGGGTGCAATCACTCGGTGTTCCCTTCCAAGTTCTTTCACTGCGGAGTAGAGGGGGAACAGAGTGGGCGGCGCGTGGTACAAAGGTGGATAGGCGCCAGGGGGAACCAATCGGGGAGGGAGCTGCGAAGGGTTACTGCGGGGGGAGGAGCAACACACCTGCTGGTTAGCAACTGACGTCACAACCGATTCACACCTCTTAAGCTTGTCCGGCCATGAGTTTCGGTCACTATGGTCTGAGTCCTTCTCCCGCTCAGCCCCCTGGCAACGCATCAATCCACTACTGCTGCCGGACTTGAAATTACACAGAGGGTTGGTTGGAAAGGGGTGCTTGGACTTTGGCTCTTTGGCACCTAGGCTAGGCGAATGCTTGTGCGAGGAAGGTGGGTCCGAGCCAGCCTGCTTCCTCTCGCCCCCTGTCCTGGCGTCCTGGGTGAGGTCCATGACGCTGTGGGGCCGGGACTCCCCCTGGGGCCTTTCCTTCTCCTTACGAGGAACCGGCTGGACCATCTCATTCCTGCACTGCTTCTCCTTCATTCCTCTGCCCGCGGCGGCGGCCTTGGGGTGGGGCAGGGTCTCCCTCTCTCTGAGGTAGGAACTGGGCACGGGGGCGGCCGGAGTCCTGGGAACGGCGGGCTGTGAGTGCAGGTACAAACCCTCTACAGCAAACAAAGCCACGGGACAAATAAACAGAAATCAAAAGGTGCTCCCTTTCTTCTCAAAATCAAACGCACAACATGAAATAGCTAAATGAAGAGTGGGTTTGTTTTTAAAGACAACGTTAAGATCAGTGACATTAGTGACGTTTGTCTGATTTCACATCAATTTTTGATCTGCTAATTGATATGCTCGCTCCGATGTGAAGGAAACAGTATATGCATTGTTTATTTGTCTCTGTTTGCTTTAATTAACCTGTCAGGTCAATCTGATTATAGCTTAAGGCAAAGTGCTAAGTGTTTTACATCATCGCCTTGCTCAGCCAAACTTATTTAACGGCCTACAGAAATACTTCATCACGCTTTTGCCCTCAACAGCGGTCCCCATTCTAGTCACAAGCATCTCGTCACTGAAAAATTGTCCGCTTAAACAAAATCTCATCTGGCACAGAAAGAAAAACGAACGGCCCTCGCACTCATCCACACACCCTATCATCCGAGCTCAGCAGTCTTCACATAAATTATAGGCCTAATAAAAGATACAGTAATTAAACGATGAAGCCGGAAGGAAAATCAATACGACAATTAGAATAAAAAATGTCCATCTGTTTTATTGACCAGAGACCATGCTCCAGTTATTTTTAATGAGAGGGCACTTTTTCCCCCTCACCCCTTCCCAGTTCATTAGCTACACAGTAGGCATCCACAGTGACTGTCCACACTGCATCAACGCAGTGTTTTCCCTGAGAGCAAGCAGTATCCCTCACCCGCCGCCGCCGCCGCCGCCGCCGCCGCGGCAAATAAAACAACCTCTTCATTATTTAAAAGGTCATTACACGTTTAGGGGCATGGTTCCGTTTCCCCTCCGGGGCCCAGAGGGGAAACCGTTTATGGGACAAAACACACGTCCGAACTGAGAAGAGTACATACACGCGCCGACGACACTGACCTTTCTGGGAGTCGAAGAGTGCATGTTGGCTCAAGTGAGCAAGAAGGGGGTTGCAGCTGTTCAGGGGATCCAGGCGCCCCAGTGGCATGTAGGTACTGGGGTACAGGCTGCCTGGCAAGTGGGGGAAACCTGTAAATGCACAAAGCGTCAGCATCTGCCAATGGACGTCCTTTCTCCATAGCAAAATCATGTGATTCAATCGATAAACTTATTGTGTGTGATCATGTCCCATACGAGTCTGAAATAGTAGGAGCAGTATTTCCTGAAGCACGTCTAGTGCATCGATCGGATCAAGAATATATAATGCTATTACATTATACTATTTCCCATATGGTAATTTTACTCCTAATACAGTATGTTAAGTACCAAAGAGTACATAATGCTTGCTAATGTGATCAGAGGAATTACTATAAGCACTGGTCATTACATTATACTGTACAGTTTTACTGGGTAATTTCTAGGATTATTCTGGTCAACACAAAGTTCCACATTAAAAGTCTTGGGATAGACTCAGTGGGTAAAAGTGTTTGCCTCTCCGTATGCTCATATTACTTAACAATGTTATTCTTATTATACTTGGTAAGGTAAGGGATTCCTTCCACAATGAAACACACAAAATTCCACAGAAAACCTACAGTAATGCTAACAGTCCCATTTTTAAGTTAAAATCCATTTAATTACTTTTTTTAATCCATAAAAAAATTAATAAAGATTGGATTGGATTATGCAGTACATCAGAGATTCAAAGGGCAAGCCCTCATTTTTTATGTTTAATATGCACTTTCATGTGTAGCAACTGCTGAGTATGTCATTTGTGGTACATGGGTTCCGAGCTCAGGACCCGCACACCAGCAGAGCACACATTAGTTGCTGTGAGCATCAGCCACGGTTCATTCAAAAGTCGTAACAAATAAGGCCCATTCGACACAAATGTGCAAGCCGACCCATTTTATTACACAGTCTAACTGCATGATTACCTCATATTGTGAATGAACATTTTATTACACAGTCTGACTGTATGATTACCTCATATTGTCAAGGTGCATTTTATTACACAGTCTGACTGCATGATTACCTCAAATTGTCAATGTGCATTTTATTACACAGTCCGACTGCATGATTACCTCATATTGTCAATGTGCATTTTATTACACAGT
>JAOVYW010001886.1:0-10527 GCA_025775045.1 Hiodon tergisus
GCCTCTGCCAGCCTAGTGAAATAATGTTGACTGTGTGTGTGTGTGTGTGTGTGTGTGTGTGTGTGTGTGTGTGTGTGAGAGCGAGAGACAGATAGACAGAAGGACGTGTGATTTGGTGATGACAGGTGCATGCATGAAGATGAGTAATGAGTGCGATTACAAGAGTAAAATTGAACGTGTTCGCCATTGGTCCATTTCGATTCGATCGCGCGCCCAAGTTGTACCTCAAAAAAATGTTGGTTTGCTGCAGGAATGGCGGCGACGCAGCTCCGAATTTGTTTGGATATCCCAAGTGAATCCTTGAATTAAATAAGAACATTTCAGTAATGCAAGTATTTCACGTATGATGGTTCTGGAAGAGGATTCGTTATGATTACGCACGAGTAGGGCTTAGGTCACAAATATAGCAGAAACGCTGTGATTGTCCAAAAATAGTGAAAATGTTTTTTTCTAACGAATATAACTATTTACACCATTACTACTTTTGTTATCGTATGGGTGCAGTTCTCATACGGTTCAGGTGACGTTAACAATGCAGAGGCATTACGTAAGAATGCGTCCGGGCGTCGTTCCATTCCACATCACTGAAGGTAGCGTCTATGAAACGGAAATAACCGAATAACTGCATTTTCAAAGCTTAGGGTGGTGGATATCAGGCGATGCATATATAACGTAGTGACGTGAGTAAAAACAACCGCACACGATTCTTCAAACCAACACAAAAAAAATTTCATAAAAAAAACCAATATAATCTTTATAAAATTAAAATTGGTAATGTTTTTGAATCTTCTAGAGATTTCGTTTTTGCTCTTACTCTTAACTTTATTAGTGCACACCGCAGAGAAACATGGACCCCTGCTGGTTAGACGTTGACAATTCCATTCCGTTTTTTCACCACGAGATTGAGGGCTTTCCTAATAGGAATTCATTTTATTATTTTTTAATGCCAAAATCCGCAATTTGGTCCTTTAAGCCAACCAGAAAAAAGGTAACATTTTATCAATCAATAAATCAATATAGGGCATTTTTACAAATATAATTTGTCACAAAGCACCGAACAGATTTTCAGAGGGAATTAACTAACTAACTAAATAGATAGATAGATAAATAACCCAGGGCCAAACAGGAAATATTGGAAATTGAGTCCCTGAGTGCAGCGGCAGTCGAGAGTGCTACTGGAAAATTGCACAGTAGTAGAGACCTACCGTATAAAACAGAATAATAAAGTAATCGGTGAGGAGCTTGATATGAGTTGATAGCTCCGGAGCTCCAGCACTCTGTAAAAGTCTGGGGGACCAGTGGTTAACAGTTAACAGCTAACAGTGATTTGTTTGTGGCGGTTCCACAATAAGCACAACAGAGATAGCCTTTTTCCTCTAACAACTTTAAGTTTTTGAAAATTTTACTAGATACTGACCAGAGCAGGGGTACTCAGTCCTGGGAGGAAGTGGACTGAAAACCCTCTGACCCAGTGTCTCCCAAGGACCAGCACCCCTGGACTGGGGAATTTATAAAAATCTAAAAGGAAATTCCATTAAAGAATAAGAATTAGAGGATGGAACTCAGCAAGAGAGTTCTTTAAATACTTTAACGTTCATTACAAAGCAAGGTTGTATGTGTTATTTCACTAAAGTTATTTTACTTCCTCTGTGGGTTAAATGATCCATATTTATTAATCTAAATGTACTTAAGTTATTCTGGCATTTAGTGTACCAGTATTTGTATGTGTACGGCTAACTGAGGTCTGTAAGCATATCTTGTTCCTCACTGGTACATTCTCCATGTCAGGCACGGGACCGTATTCAGCAGTAATGAGGTAGAATTCGAGAAAAGGCAGGCAACGATATTCTGATCATATTATACAAATAATAAATATGATCTGACAGCAGGAGGCGTACCGGTCCTGTAACCCGTTTAGCTGTTTCGTTGTAACCTTGTTTTTTCCCCCCATAAATTACTCTTGTTAATGTTTTGGGATAAACGCAGTGATAAGCAATTAAAAGAATAAAAAAATATGTGTTTAAAATAAATTAATGCGCGAGCTAAAACGCTAATTTGAACAAATAATGGCGGGTTTCCACCGATGAACGTGCTCTCGGTCCTTTAAACAATGTAAAATAAAATTAAAAAAAGTACTTGAGTGGTTTCGAAGTTTCTGGTTTACGGCGAAACTCCTATCCAGCCGACTTCCACTCAACCAGTGAGCCATTTTCATCTCGCTGATTGAGTGACGGAATCAGGACAGATGGACCTATACTCTGTTGGCAGCGGGATGGGATAGCTTAGAGCTCAGGGAAGCTTTTTGAGTTGTTAAAATGTGAACATAGCATTTAAACGTGAACAAATAATTGCCCGCACAGAATTCCAGCGGTAGATAACTAGTGAAGTTTCTACTAGTGTAGAAATCCATATTGCCTGTCTGTATTGTATCTACGTCTGGTGGATTTGTACACTCACATCGAATGTGGTTTGGGCATTCTTTAAAGAAAACGTCGGTAGACATTGGAACTGAGAGATGAACCTCCTTTTCCTATGTTGGCGGAGCTAAAAGTATAGTGCTTTTAATTAATACGACCTGCTTTTCTGCCCATGCCCCCTCCCCCATTTCCCCCACTAGCATCGTGAGAGATAACGATGCACTACCACCCTCTTGTGGATAACAATTTAAATATTTTCAAAATACTCCTCGTCTCAGGTCTAAGGGGGCCTGGGTAGCGCAGACGTCAAAGGCGCGCACCTGAGTGCAGTCCTGAACACCGTAATTCCGGTCTGTGTGTTCTAACGAACACAAAACCAGGAACAAAGAACCAATGGGCCTCAATACTAATAGACATGGGCTCCTTTTTTGTAAATTTGTAAATTTGTATGAAGTAAGTTTTATTTATTATTATTTTATTTTTTTCATTTGTATTTTTTGTTTACTGAACAACTGTGTTAGGGCACAACTGAAACAACTGGTGACATGGAAAATGGGCAAAAAGCCGACCCTGAATAACCCCATTCCGAATTCTTTCAAAAGGTTACATGCTTTCATAATAGAGTTGAAAATGAATGCATTGAATATCCATTCACCATGTTCTCCAGGGTGTTGCCATTCATAATCTGTATGTCTAAAAGCCTTTTTGTTTCTGTTTTTGATATCGATCATTTGAAACAAATTCTAAGAAATGTTTAATCATTTATTAAACAATGAGTCTTATTGGTTTAATTATTATCAAAATCCACTTACATTCCAAAGGCCCACTATATTTTTAAAGAGGCATTTTTTTATTTGATTGATTTAAAATATATGTATATATATATATATTTTTTTTAGTTTAAAGGTTTATCTGCTCATAACACTATTTTTTTGTGTTTGCCAGTGTTTACTTAAAGGCATATCCCTAGTTTTATTCAACCAGAATCTCTTCTCTTTCGTTCTACCAAAATCAAACAAAACCTACAATTAAAAAAGGACCTTGGCCCCTTTAAAAAAATAGTTTGTTGTGACAGTTTGTTTTTGTGGAGTCCACTTTTATAAAAAATAAAACAAATGAAGCTTAAAGTGTATTAAACGTATATTTACTTTATAAAATTGTGATATTAAACACAAAAGTAACAAACATGCAGTTCCCTAAAACGAATAATGTTTAAGTAATGAACAAGCCTACAAAATCCCTGGCATTTTTTTTAAGATTCTGGGCGGACTGAGGAAAAAAGAGGACATGTCCGAAAATAAAACAAGGCCTATTTAATGATATTATTTAAATGCATGTCTTCCCTATCAATCTTTAATCTTGAAGTTGTTATAATTGTCTCTCAGTTATGTGTTTTGGATGCCAGTATAATGTGTAGTTACCGGAATCGTTGTGACTACATAAATTACATATTTGTTGGCTCTGTTTTTTCAAGAATATTTTTCATCAAGGGACATAGATCCAAACAAGTTTTCAGGTGTTGTAACGTTAAATGGTTGCCAATAGGCTTAATATTAGGAGCATGCAGACCGCAAATTACAATCTAACGACACAGACACTCTATGTCCGATTGGGTTGCGTGTGACCACAGGCGAATGGCTCAATCTTGAACTGGACCATCTTCAGGTGTCAGGTGAATCAAAAACCGGAATGTATTGCAGTTATGTCAGGGTCTTGGTAATAGGGATGTATTGTACTTGGAAAACCAATACAATGTATAATTAAATAAGAGTAGAGAGAAATATTTTTAATGTTGAAGGAATTAAGTGCTCTATGACGTTGAAAGGGTGATTTAAAATGCACCCTTATTTACTGCACCGACAAACTGATTTCGCGAAAGTGTATAGGTGATAATTTTACGGACTACAAACTGCAGAAGGAAGGAAATAGCCTTGGGTTCGGGCGAGCGCACAAAGTGCCCGTGAGTGATTGACAGCCTGAATCCAAATGTATTGTAATTGGTATTACTTGTTCAGTTTCCCCCCTTGCTTTCCTAAATTATTTTGAGACTTAGGAAACAAATGGCCCTAAAAGTCCCTTCGACATTAAAAAATCAATCCTGCTAGCTACAAGTCTTCCAATTCTCTGTCTATTTTAATTTGTTTGTTTTTGTTCGTTTGTTTTGTATATCGGTAAGTGCGCGTCGGTAGATGGGTTGATCCGTTTTGACTGAATGTGGTCAAAGGTGACACCGCTTGAGCTTATGGAGAATATGTTGCTTCATACTGTATCGGGACAGGCAATACTGCCTGCAGCTGTTACTTAAGGTTCGCGTTGCGTGGAAATCTGAAACTTCATCCGGTTCCGACATGAAGTCCGGAGAGGAGGCTGAATACGAAGGCCAGTTAAACTGTTTGCCAGACGACTCTAATTTAGTGAAGTCTTATATAAATAAACTAAGGCAAAAGACAGAAAAAGAAGTGAACCGACGCTACGAGGTGGACTTGTCGGATAAATTTTTAATAAGGTTTCTGAGAGCTCGAGATTTCGATGTGGAATTGTCGTTTAAGGTTAGTAGTAAGCTTACTCTGGTGTTTTCTGTTATTTTCATAGCAGTCATACTTCGGTCATTATGTCAAAGAAGTTGGGCTGTGCTACTGATTAATTCATTTAAAAATGCTACTTTATCCTAATACTAGCTAGAGTGAGGGATAACTCCATGAGCATTTCAACTGCTTGTACGGCAACACTGACTTGGTTCATAACATTGATTCCTGGGCAATTGTAGAGGTACGTTTGAACTAACTGGCAGACATCACCAGAGTGTTGATTACAACGACGTGTGATTGCTAACATTATACTCGTGTTACATTGTAAAACTGCTATCAAGTGTAAACAATATCTTGAGGTGTAACTATTTTAACACACTGCCTCACAATTATTACTCACCATTATCTGTTATCGTGTGCTACGTGTGACAGTTGATGAGAATTGTGTAACATTTGTTTTATTTTGGCACGTTACAAAAATAATAATAGGCTTCAATTGTGTGCCGCTCGTTCTTTTTTCTATTTTGTCTCGTTTCCATTCACTTTCGGAGGTAATACGCACGTGTTCATGAAAATGTAGTTTGCATTAGTTCAGAAGGCGCTCTCATAAGAACATAGCAATTCAAACAGAAGCATTTTTCTTCCCATTTAAAACAACCTCCACGTTTTGGCCGCAAGCCCTTATCGAGAGTGCCTTCTGAACTAATGCAAACTAAATTTTCATGAACAGATTGCGTTCAGATGTCTGTCGGATGAATCTTCCGCGCTCCCGTAGATAATACAAAGCTTAAGATGCAACTGATAAATCCGTTGGGCCTTTTCCAGCGAAATTGTATATATATAAATAATAAAAAAACACACCATATAATCTTAAAATACAGGGGTTTATTTCGTTTTATTTGAAAAAACGCTTTGAGCTACTGATTTTTAAAAAGTGGTGAGTTGCAGTCCATCACCAACGTGGTGAGCACAAATGTTGTCTTTTTGCCTCACCCCTATTTGGCACATGAGGATGCCCCTGAGTTATCACAATGTGTTGCCCCGTAGTTCGTGATAACCTTAGCGGAAACCGCAACAGCCAGACTCATGATTATTTCGGGGGTTGCAGGGCCGGACAGAGTCGTGGTACATTGGCGTGACAAAGTGGGCCGTCCTGGGAGTGAGTTGAGCAGTGTGACCCCGTATGCCGTCTCTCCGGCAGTTGCTGATTAACTACCACAAGTGGAAGCGAGAGTGCCCGGAAATCAGCGGAAACTTGTGCCCCTCTTCGGTCCTGGGTCTCCTCCAGAACCACTACCACGGCGTGCTGCAGGCCAGAGACGCGAGCGGGAGCCGGGTGCTCATCTATAGGATCGGTTGGTGCTGCCCATCAATAAAAATCCCCGAAATCCTCACATAAGCAAATGGGATGTAAATGGCAAATAGGATCAGCATGTAGAGATTTGTAGAAATTTTTTTATTTTTTTATTTTTTTAAAATACTGACGTAATGTGCAAAATTCACCAGACAGGCGTGGGTCGAATTATGCATCCAGTTAAATCTGTAGCAGGCATGTTCCAATAAGTGTCTTTATTTGACTTTTCCGCGCCGCTGTGATGACTGTTTTTGTTACGAAGTAGCCTAATGAATTATTCACTGCCACCCTCGTTCCAGGGCGGTGGAATCCGAAGGACTTCACGGCCTACGAGGTTTTTCGCGTCAGCCTGATAACCTCAGAGCTGATGGTGCTGGAGACGGAGACACAGCAGAATGGACTCAAGGCCATATTTGACCTCCAGGGCTGGTGTTTCGCCCACGCCCTCCAGATTAACCCCTCTTTGGCCAAAATGATTTCGGCCGTGCTCACGGTAAGCAGCTTTTTTTTCCCAACGTCTCAGCGCCATACCTTTTTCAGCATGCAAGTGGTTGAATTAGGCTTTTAGAGATCCCTCGAGTGCGGGGTCGTCCGTCAGTCTCGTACCAAGGCCACTCAAGCCTCTCGTGAGGGTAATGAGCTATGTTGGACCTATCAGTCGAAAAAAGTAGAATTTAAAACATCTCTGCTGGGCAAACATTAGTAAAATGATAGCAGACCATTTACCCTCCCAGGACTCCTTCCCTCTGAAAGTCAGGGGGATCCACCTGATCAACGAGCCCCTGTTTTTCCGCCCCGTCTTCGCCATGATTAGACCCTTCCTGCCCGAGAAAATAAAGCAGCGGGTGAGTTCTGTTTCTCCATCTCCTCGCTCAGAATCCTGCAGATTTGTTGGAAGGGAAATTTTAAGTGGCGTTGTGTCTTTCTGGCAGGGAACAGAAGCTCTGGGATCCTCAGTCTCACTGGACAGGACGTACTTGTTGCGTGGGAAAGCCTCTGTGTTTGTGCATGTCTGCCCCAGCTTGAGTCCGTCGTTGCCTCTGCTCCTCCCCACAGATACACATACACGGCAGCTCGTTCACCCGCAGCCTGGGCCAACATTTCCCCGGAGGCATCCTCCCTCAGGAGTACGGCGGATCGGGCCCCTGCTTGGAGGAGGTGTGCCAGGAGTGGACCGAGTTCATTGTGCAGTCCGAGGACTACCTCTGCCGGCTCTCGGGGGTCGAGGGTGGCGCCGAAAGGGGGGACTCGCCCTCTGTGGAACGGAAAAGACGAGCTGATTGTCCCCAGGCGGGTCCCTGCCAGCCTTTCGATAAAGGGAAGGTTTCACTCTAGGGCAGCTCGCAGGTAAACCTGGCCTGAACCATGGCCCGATGAACACACTACCATCATTCCATGAAAATGAAACAAGGTCAAATTAGTTTCCATTTTAGATGTACAGAAAGGTTATGTTTCAAGCCTTAGCTATAGTCGGTAAGGGTGGGTGCTTATGTGAAGCTGAGGTTTAGGGTTGGTGAACGTGGAGGGATGTCTCGCCATTTAAAGCTGGAAGTAAGGTTGCCATGTTTAAAAAAAAAAAAAGTTAATTCAATGAGAGTTTGAGTGCTTTGAGTGCTTCGGTTCTGAGATGACCAGTACACGCTGCTTCTGCTCGATGAGAGCCGTGTGATGGTAAGGTCAGCGTGCCGCATCGTTGCCTTGCACAGTCCCTCAAATTAGCTGTTGTGGTTGCAACCTTTTCTGCGTATGAAGTCAAATATTCTCATTCGAGAAGGGACCACGCTTTCGCCAGCGATATCTTGCATTGCTTAACATCAAAACTGGAACAAAAATCCCCATAGTCCTAATTGGGGAGACTCAGGGATGTTTATGTTAAGGGATTTTACAGGTAATGTGCGTCTTTAGTTTGGTGGAACCAGTGAAATCCGTTTTACTTGAGCTTCATGAGTTAAATACTACTGAAATGAATGCAATACACACAATGAAAATGGTGTGTTGTTGTTGTTTTTTAAAACTTGGCCTATAATGAAGGTAAACAAAGGGCGTCATTCTATACTTCCGTGGCATTGAATGTTTATTTGAACCAGTAATTTCACAATTCAGAAAACAGCCAGAAGAGGTAGAGTTTACCAGCGTCCCAGGTGGAGTAAAAGGCCCTGCTCGGTTCCCCTTTACTCTCATTTTTACTTGAGTAAATGTTATTGCCAAAGCGTGGCCTTGATGTCCTCCTCTCTGACCTTTACACGTTGGCAGACTTATCATCAGATTTCTCCAGACCTTCAGCATCACATTTTGTCTTTTTTTCTGTTTTTTTTTTTTTTTTTTGGGTTCAGTTAACAAACAGAACAACCCCCCCCCCATTTGAACTCATGTCAGCGATGTTAGCTGGGTTTTCGTTAAAAACACGTGTCGACAAAGTTCGATTGTCGCACTTCAACTCTTCATTGCTTTCTAGCTCTCAACAGGCTGTTGTATAAAAGATAAATGAAGGAGGCCTTCCTCTCTTTAGTATAATATATTCACAAGGCAGAATTACAAAACAAAAAATGTCAAAAATAATAGATGGTGTAAGTGTGACCCTTTAACTCTGACGGTATTTTACGACGGCAATTATCTAGTGCGTTTCTCGGAAACCTTTTTTCCGGTTTTATAATGCAAACGTTGTATCTTAACTGTCTAATAATGTAATTATTAGATCTTAAAATTTCAGTTTTCAAAAAAGGTTATAACGTCTAGTTGTATTTATCTACATCGACAATGTCTTCTACGACAAGTTCTACAAAATAAACTGTTTTCCAATAAAATTGTCTAATAGCCTAATATTCTGTTACGAAAATTTCCACTTCTTCTCTGAAACCTGTCGCCTAGTGGCCGAAACGCACGGAGCGGCAGTCGTTAATGTTTACGTTTCAGCCGGCCTTCTCCCCTAGGGTCAAAGATGTCCATCCCTGTCAATACCAAAGTCACCCACACAGTCGGATTTTCTAACGTATAGTTTATTAGTAACACAGAAGGGGTTATCCACTTATTGACATTGGTTGGTCCACGTTAGTGGGAGCCGAAGATCTGCCTTGCTCACTAAAAAAAAGTTTACATTGTATCCTATCATTAACACTTATTCATGTAAGAATGTATAGAACATACACAAGTTAAAATCGAGATGTGCAAAAAGTCAGTGTTATACAGAAACACATCCACAGAACAATATGTAAAAAATACACACAAAAAAAGGGACCTTATTGCAATTCGTTTTAACCTGACGGCATTGGAGTGGTACGGGGAAATTCCTCTGAGTAGCGCCTTTCTGGTTCAGAATCCTCCAGGAATGTCCCAAACATTACACACACACGCACATGAGTCAACACACCACTGGGTAATTTTGTATGTTTTATAGATGGCACATGTTATTATATACATTTATTATACTTGTATTATATATGTTTATTATATGCGCATGACATATGTTTACAATGTGTTCCTTACTGTTCTGTGTTTTTCTTTGATGAGGAAAAAAATTTATATAAAAGAGACCATCAATAACATCAATGAGAGTCTTCCAATTTATGTGAATGGGCTCACATTTAGATTTACATATGTTTTATGAAGCCAAATCTAAATTGATGTTCTTCTACCAACTACGCAGCCAGAGTAACACCAAAACATTTGAATTGATCAGATGAATAGTTCTGTAACCCTGTTGCTTGCAGCAGTCATGTTTAAGAATTTCATGTTATAGTATAACAATTTTTAATGTTTCATAATGGTGTATATTTGTTTAATTTAACCCCAGCATGGGAGTTTTTTTATTTTTAACCTGAAAACGAATATTCTGTGAGCTCCAGGGCAAATGCAGTGCCTGTGACAAACATTCTTGGTGTTTTAAATCAGCCTTATAGAGCAGCGCGCCAATCTTTTCTGTCCAGGAGGGGGCGGCATCACTCCTTTTTTGGCTGGACCCCGAGGATAGCCATGGCCGATAGACTTCCTAGGAAGTTCTTCATTCTGATTTTCAGTACTAAATGCAATGAAAGGCACTGTTTAATTTGTAAGGTATCATTTCTAACAATACAAACAAGAAGAAATCCATCTTTCGAATAAATACGAAAAATGGAAGGAAATTTAAGAGCAGCACTACAAACAGTAAAAGTGAACATAAAAATGTGCATTATTAAACAATGCGTTTGAGAAGACTACTCATTTTACATGCTAGTGATGCAAGAAGGCTAAT